>CM060732.1:6967412-7055273 GCA_030704615.1 Takakia lepidozioides | reverse complement strand
AATGACTGAGGAAGCCTAGCCTGACGGCTTGCCTCCCCACGCTGTGGATCCAACTCCACCTCTGCACCTCGTGGCTCAGGAACTCGTGCTGCTCCTCGATCACGGCGGCAGCAGACTCCCACCGCACTAGTGGTAGTGCTGCTTCCACACATGAATACCATGCCTCCCATATCTCCCCCTCAGGAGCAGGAGGTGGACCATCCGGCCTTAGAGCCGTACCACCTGAGCTGTTGTAGCATTGGCAGCGAGCCTCTGCTCTTAGCTGCTGAAGCCGGTTGGCCATGCCTTGGTCAACACCCTGACTCCGCGTCCTTGGCCACGTTGAGCTTGCCCTTGGCCTGCACCTCGTGGCTGCCACCTTGTCCCTTGGGCTGATCACCTCGCCCCCGGCCACCATGGTTCCTTGGAACTGGCGGGCGCAACTCAGGATGCCAACCAAACACTGAGCCTCTCCTGCCCTGATTGCCACAATGCCCACACTGTAATGTGCAGGCTGTGCATGTGCCGGCCCTTTGCCTCCCTCTGGACAATCCTTCTTGAATGGGGTCCTCACATGTCCAGCACACCACATCGCCCGTTGTTCGCAAGCAAATGAAGGGACGAGACCCCTGCATCTGAGGTCCTCTCTGCCCTTCCCTGAGCTTCACCTGAGCCCCCTTGTTGCCTTGACACGTGAGGTAGTGGTTGGCTAGGAAGCACCACTACCCCGTGGGTCTCCTTAGCAAATCCCACCATGACCACTCGTTCCTCCACCATGTTGAGCTCTATCCGCTCTGCCAGCCAAAAACACATTTGCTAAGGTGGGTTGGGCGCTTGTAGGAGAGTTGCATATCCGCACCCTTCTCCTCAGCTCCTTGTCCAATATCCCATACCAGAATTGGAACTGCCTGAGCTCCGTAACCCCTTGGGTTACATATCAAGCGCCTCTGCGAGTGAAAGCCTCCCTCAAGCTCTCGGTCGGCCTTCCGTTGGAACTCTTGCAAGCTCCGCAACTTCTCTGTCCTCACCCCTGGTAGTTCCTTCTCAACTCTTCGAAGAACTCCACAACAGGGTTGAAGGCAGAGGCACGGGTGCTAGTGCTGGTGCGGTAGTGGCTTGGGTGGAAGTCGTAGCTACCTGGTACCCACCAGTTCCATGCTTGCGGACTTGCGGTTTGGCTGCCGGTTTTTTGCAGCGCAGGTGTCGCCACTGCCTCGTGGCTTAGTGCCCCTAGTGATGGAGACATAGTCGGGTGACCAGTACATCTCCACTCCTCGATCTCAACCTCATGCCCCCGCCTGAACTCATGGTAATCATCCATAGCGGCCCTCAAGTGCTGAAACAGCCCTTCCATGCCATGAACGGCGTAATAGTTGTGGATTGCGCATTTGATGCCAAATCACACCACTATCAAACTCTTGGATAAAATCATCCAACTCAATGGTGCCCACCGCCCCAGAGTACCTTCGTGGCCCCTGGTAGCTCCATAATCTCCTCCATTGTGTCCACAATACTAATGGCAAAGAAGAAACACTTGCACCGCCGTCCGGTATGAGCCCTACTGATTTCACAATCCGAATCAGAACCTTACGTGGAAGACACAGGAGGGGGAAGGTGGCCTAAACCGCACACCTAGTCTCGTGTACCCACTAGTATCACTAGTGCTCGAACCGGCACTGTCCCCAGCAAATAGTGGCACCTCGTGTTGACACTCAACCGGTCATGACATGTCCCTAACCCCTTCTCCCACAGTAACCGGGTTAGAGAACCTGTTGCGGTATGGTTTGGAATACTAAGTTCCAACATAGCCTACAACCTGGTACCTGCCTCCACCCGCAAGCACCCTATGGTTGGCTGGTCATCACCTCCAACCTCACCACAGGAGAAACAATGATGATCTGGCTGTGTCATCACCCCAGCCCTCACCATCGACAGCATGCCTCTAGGACTGGCCGGTGATCAAATCCGGACCAATCACCTATTAAAAACAAAGCGCCCCACAAAACTAGCATGGCGCACAGTCAAGCATGCAGGTATGGGGGATCCAAAAACAAGAAATCCGAACGACAACTCCCCCACACCAAAAAACAAACTCCACGGTGTTGCCTCATGCAAGGACACCCCAGCCCAAACCCGGACTGACTCTGCCTCCACCTACGGAAAGGTCTTGGCCTAATGAGAGGGTGGAAACTACGAGGAAGAGAAGCTAAAGCACTGCCTAACCCCAGCATGCTCTCCTCCCAACACTCTGCCCTCTCCTCTCTATCCTCACTTGCATGACCATGGGAATATCATGAAGATACTCTCCAAACCGCCCTCCACGAGCTTCAAAACTTCGGCCTTCCAGACCACATGAAAGGATCCTTAGGCAGTGACAAAAAGAGAAGAAAAGAGTCAGCCAGGCGTCCACAGGTAAACAAGGGAAAAAAAAGACCAGCACAGGACCAAAAAAGCTCACTGGTTCAGGCAGTCAAATCCCACAGGAAAGGGGAATAGTAACAGCGGCGGTCGTGTCGGGCGCAGGCACCTCACAGACTGTTCACAGCCTCAAAGGCCGAAGGAACGGCCTTTGTCAACAGCCCATCAAGCCCTCACAGCCCCTCACAGCCTCCAAAGGCCTCAGAAGGCAGGTGCACCCTCCAGAAAAAGGACCAATGGAACAGCCCCAAAAGCGCATGGGCACGGGCAGTGTACCCAGCCCCTCACAGCCCCGTCACAGCCCCAAAGGCCATGGGGCACGGACGGGAAAAGACAAGAAAGAAAGTAACAGAAGAACAGTCCCAAACAGGCAAAGAATTGGGTAAAAGAAAAGGAAAGAAAAGAAAAGAATGGACCCTCTGGAAAAGACCCTCACAGCAAGGAAAAGCCCTCAAAGGACAGAGGGGAAAGGCCTGTAAAAAAGGAAAACCCAAAGCCACTAAAGCACAAAAGGAAGAAGGGCACGGCCTGTCAAAGAACAAAAGCACGTCACAGCCCAAGGCAATGGGCACGGCATGATCCAGCCCCTCACAAAGCCCGTCACAGCCTCAAAGGCCTCAGGCACGGCCTTGTCACAAGCCCCTCACAGCCCCTCCACAGCCCCAAGGGCCATGGGGCACAGGCCTGTCACAGCTCACACAGCCTGTCCCACAGCCCGTCACCAGCCCCATAGCCTCAGGGCACAGCCTGTCACAGCCCCGCACAGCCCGTCACAGCCCCAAAGGCCACTGGGCACAGCCTGTCACAGCCTGACACAAGCCCGTCACAGCACCACAGGGCACAGGGCACAGCCTGTCACAGCCCTCACAGGCCCATCACACCGGTCAGCTTGCCACAGCCCCACAGGGCACAGGGCACAGCCTGTCACAGCCCGTCACAGCCCGTCACAGCTCGCCACAACCTTGACACAGCCCGTCACCGCCCCACAGGGCACAGGGCACAGCCTGTCACAGCCCCTCACAGCCCGTCACAGCCCAAAGGCCTCAGGCACGGCCTGTCACAGCCCGTCACAGCCCCAAAGGCCACTGGGCACAGCCTGTCACAGCTGACACAGCCCGTCACAGCCCCACAGGGCACAGGGCACAGCCTGTCACAGCCCATCACAGCCATCACAGCCTGTCACAGCTTGCCACAAGCCTGTCACAGCCGTCACAGCCCCACAGGCCACTGGGCATAGCCTGTCACAGCTTGCCACAGCCTGTCACAGCCCCACACATGGCCGCTCTGGCAGTAGTTTAGCCATTTCTCCAAGGGGTAGCCACGCCAAGCTGGGTTTGTGTCTCTTAACTCTAGGCTTCTTTCCACCGAGCTATGGTGGCTTGAGGAAATCAGCAAGGTATCCTGCTCTTTCGGCTCCCACACACCACCATAGTAGCCCTAACCATGAGGTGGTTGCCACAAACCAAGCTTCTTTCTCACTTAGCCTCCCCAAACACGCCACTAAACTCAATGGCAAACAACCAAGCCATGCTGGTTCCCAGCCCTTGTGAGCACTCATTCAAGCACTCCCCTCATTGGCCATAGCATCTGTCTTAGAGCCTATTCCAGCCCTCTACACCTGGGCTTCAAGAGTTGCGCTCCCTTCAAGCTTGAAGTTGAAACCCCAACTCACATAGGCCCTACAAGTGCTGTTCTTTCACTCCAAGTGGAAACCAGCCCTAGACCTTCCGTTCTAGCTCTCTAAGGCTTGAAAACAAGAGCCTCAATGGGCTGATGAAGGCATGCTCACACATGCCCCACTCTCACCATAAGAGAATCAGCTCCTTTGCTTCATTTCTTGCACCACAAACCTGATAATACAAGCTTCAGCAGGCTGAAAGCATGCTCTACATGCCTACAGGGAAACCAGCCCCCTCCTTCCTTTCTTGCACTCCCACACCTAAAAGTGCAAGCCTTTACTAGTGCTGATAGCATGCTCCACACATACATGCCCTCACATTAGGGAAGTCAGCCCTTCCCTCTTCCTTGCTTGCCCTCCAAGCTTGAAGATGGAAGCTTCAATGAGCTGAATACATGCTCACACATGCAAACCTCTTCACACAAGAGATATCAGCCCCCTATCTTGGCTCCTTGGCTCCTTGATGCTCTCTATGACAAGACTAAGCACTCCATAGCCTTTGCCAAGCTCCTGAAACCCTAAGGCTTCATTTCCAGCCACAAGACACTTCTCTTGTGGTGCAAGAACTCTTCTTCCAAGCTCTGAAACCCTAGGTGCACATTCCATGGCCTTGCCGCACCTCTTAGCTCCTGATCCAGCCCTGCTCTTGCCATGACAAAGCCCTCTCAATGCTGAAGCTCGAGATTGAAACCCAATCTCACCATACTCCACAAAGTGCACTGATTTGCCCCAAGCAAAATCAGCCCTTTCGCTTGGTCTTGCAATCCTTCACACAATGAAAGCTCGCATTCCCCAAGTCCAGTTCTCGCTTTGCCACCAAGCCACTATAACCTGCTCTTGACTGGTCCTCTTCCCAATCGTGCTTGCTCATGCATGTACACAATCTGGAACCATCAAGGTGCTCTGGAATTACCTGCAGCATGGTGCTTTCATCTCTGAAGCTGAAGATCGAATGCCAAGGTCTACCACCTCGTAACCCACATCGCCTCCGCTTCTAACAACTAAGAGCTCACGGTGCTCCTTGCATAACAATGGTTTCTCTCATTCTCAGCAAAAACCACAAGTGCTACAACTAACTCGTATCTAGCACTCATAGATACGAGCTCATCTTTCTCGAGTGATAAAGAAGAAGAATACAAGCACGAGCTCATGCGAGCTCACAAGCTGAAGCATAAACTCATGCATATATAACCTCATCACTCAAATACAAGTCAAGCCAAGTGCACCCCACGCCATGGGGAATCCACACTACGGCGCCATAGCTAGGCGCGGTGAGGCTCAACTCGAGAAAGATGAGCCTCCCGCGCTTGCCGTGAAGATAACCACTCCAGGGCCTAAATCTGCTTTGACCCCTGGATTGACACTTGGGCCAATCCAAATGTCATATGTAAAAGCTAGCTATTTCCTAGCTAGTTTCACACTAGTGGTAAAATAACTTGACACAGGTATTATTTAGTGCAAGTATTATCTGGTGTAGGTACATCAAGATCTTCCCTCCTTTCAGCACTGATGCCTGGTATTCCCTTCATGGAGGAGCCAATAAATCTCATGAATTTTAGAAACTAAAAACATTTCACTTTTATTTTGCTTTTATCCAAAAATGCTTTTGTTTAGAAATGTAAGTATTTTGATCTCTAAGTTTTTATTTTTTATTTTAGGGTGTATATTATAGCCTCTCATTTTTGAATAATTGGGAGTTTATGTCTCACGTGCGGGCCAGGACGCACGGCCGGGGGGTCTCCCAGCCCCCCCCCCAAGGACAGCCCCGCAGCGCGATCGGCAGCCCCGCACGCCCTCGGCGCACGTGGCCGCGGGACAGCAGTCACCCCACCCGCGGTCGGGCCCGCCCGCGTCGCCTCCGGGGGTCTGCATATCGTCCACCAGACCACGCCGAACCCGCACAGTAGAGCAGACTCGCGCAGACGTGGCACGCATCTGCCTGTCCAAACGCGGTTGTATACACACCGTCCAGATTTAGGGCATGGCATCGCACTCGCCGATCTCCTAACACCCCTTGTTTTTTTTTGTGTTTCCTCCTCTTTCAACTTCCCTCGTCCCCTGCCTTATGGTGTTTGGTGTGAGGGCAGCAAAGGCGTGAGCAGAACCCGTGAGCAGATTCCCTTATCCGTGAGTAGATTCCCCCAAGCGTGAGCAGATTATTGATGCGGACCCTAAAAGCGAGAGAACAAGTGGGCCTATTGCCGTGGACACAAACTCCACTACAACGGCGCAATCTTCTCTCCATCAGACCGATGACAGACAGACTCCATGACGAC
Organism: Takakia lepidozioides; assembly: GCA_030704615.1. NCBI lineage: Eukaryota > Viridiplantae > Streptophyta > Takakiopsida > Takakiales > Takakiaceae > Takakia > Takakia lepidozioides. The sequence continues at coordinate 7,048,922 of CM060732.1, read as the reverse complement.
AATGTGGCACGAATGTGCGATGAAAAACTGTCGAATGAATGTATCTATGATAAACGTAAAAGGGAATGGATGAACATTGGATGAATGTTGGACGACTGTCGGATGAAAAATTGCCCAGATGAGTGAACCATGGATGACTGCAACAACATGTGCGCAGGGATCCATGTGTTGTTAAGTTTAAATAAGTGTATTTTAATTTGGCGGAAGCTTAAATATTCTGGCCCAGAAGACTAGCCAGATTAGGCTGGCATCAACGCCACCTTCATCTGGCACATTCAGAGGGGAAAAAACAAAAAAATAAAAATATGTTTTTTGTTTTTTTTGTTTTTTGGAAAACTTGCAAATGAACCCAACCCCTGCTTTGCAAGCAAAAGACCTGGCGTTTACCCAGCATTTCTGGTCACGAAGGACGTGAAAACGAATCATAGCAATTTGTAGATGTCATTCACCCCAAATAGCACACCAAAAGACTAGCCAGATTAAGGTGTCGTCAACGACGCCTTAATCTGGCACATTCGGGGAAAATAATAATAATAATAATAATAATTTAATTTATTAATTTTTTGAAAACTTGCAAATGAACCCAGCCCTTGCTTTGCAACAAAAGACTTGGCGTTTATCCAGCATGGATTTTTGATTAACTGGAAGAAAGACATAACAACGAATCATAGGCCGAGTAATTTGTAGATGTTCCAAATGTCATGTCGCAAGCTACGATGCGCGCATCGCCCAAATCGAACATGTTCTGCCGCTGCCATGGAGTCTCCCCATGGTGAAGGTCAAATCTCCATCAAAATGTTGGAATGTGGGCGCCAATGATTCCTCCTGGTAGAAGAAGATTGAGTCCGGGTTCTGATCTTTCCACATACGTACGGATTGTGCACCGTCAGGTATTTTTGAAGGTTTGTCAAGCTTGTTTTCCAGCGACCGGGTCCGGCATCTTGCTCGAGGAGAAAGTCGTCACGTGTCCGTGCTTCTCCCAAGCCAGTGTTGTGCATGACGTGCTCCTTGTGTTCAATCATGACTGGTGCGACACTCAGGCCTCGGGACAAGCATTCCATGATCTACTTTTTCAGTTCCTCGCTAATATGTGGAGCATAGGCATATCGGCTGAACTGAAACTGGGCATACCCGCCATGAGAGGGTTTTCCGGACACATCCGGGTGTCGCATGTTGTTATAATATGTGATGACTCCAATGTCTGGAGCAAGAAAACATTGCGAGACTTTGAAAGAACAGAGACAACCATGCTTGTACGACTCGCCGTATTCGCTTTTCTTTCGTCTTTGATCTTTGTGAGGATTACTGGTTCCAGCCCCGACGTCTGGACCTCCTCGCTTGACCTTCGGATCCCTCACACTCACATTGTCGGTGCGCTTGTCCTCAGTACCATAGCAATATTGATACCTGGATAGGGTCGTATTGGAATATGTCATCGACACCCATGGAGTTGGAGTTCGGCAAGCATGTAAGATAGTATGAACCCTATCTACATCAACATGTACATGTGGCGCAAGCACAGGAAGAAACTGGAAGTGCGGGAATATGGTGTAGACATGACAGAGGTTAGATATGTGTTAGCTCTTGGAGCTGTTCTCGTTCCAGGCTTCGCGCGAACGTGCACATTTATGTAAAATTGCGTGGAACACCCGTCTATACTCTCTTCTCCAAGCCTAAATCCGGACAGAGAGGATGGCAGTGTGGCTTGACGGTCAGATGCGTGCGAGGTCATATGGGGTCTGCTTGGGTCCGCTTGGGTCTGCCGGTTCCGTCTGCTCTTACGGCAGACCCAACAGACCCAGCCGTGGGCAGACCCAGCGGGGCGGGCACACCGAGACACAGCGGCGACCGCGGGAGGGCTGAGCCACGGAACCACGGGTGCGGTGCTGCGAGGCTGCCGACCGCGCTGCGCCGCGCAGATGGCCGGTGCGGGGGCCGGGACGACCCGCGGACCGTGCGCGTCCTGGCCCGCACGTGAGACATAAACTCCCAATTATTCACAAATGAGAGGCTATATTATATATATAAGCCTATATATATAAGAGTATATAAACCTATATAAGCATATGAATATTTACATGTGTAGGATTCATTTATGGGTCTTATCCAATCAAGCTACATTCAAGCTAACATTTAAATGGGGGAGGATTATCTGCTTCATCTAGGTATTATCTAGTGGAGGTATATCAAGATCTTACTCATTTTTGGCACCAATGCGTGGTCTCTCCCTTATAGGGAGGAGCCAACAAGCATCTAAAACATGATCACAGGAAGCCCATTGGGTGGAGCAGGATAAGGTTGGGAACCACGATCCAACCCTCCACTAAACCGCGTGTTCGAACCGCCTCACCCTCGTCTTTCTGCCCCGTGAGGAACCCATCTCAGCACCAGATTCCTGACCATGGCGCCGAGCCTCACAGCCGGTCGGCCACAACCCATAGCCACTACACCTGCATTGTCTCTCTCGCCCGCTGCATTCTCAGGAATTCTCAGAATCACCAGTGGCTTCTTTGGGGTTCCGCTTTCTGAAGCTGCTGCCGGCAGTCATGGACTGTGTCGTTTGCAATTGTGTAACGGGGTGAAGAGAGCATATGGGTATGAGCAGGTTGTTTCTCGGTGCCAGTCGACTGCGGATACTTCAAGCAATGGGGCGTCCAACGCATTGGCGTTGGAGAGAGTGTACGGACGGCAGTACTTCCCCCTGGCAGCTGTGGTGGGCCAGGTGAGATTTCTAGGGCCTTACGGGCAGGCAAGGGTTTTGGATTGGTCAGGCAATAGAGCTCTAGCCAATGCAGTTATACTTTGATGGGAGCAAAATAAGTGAGTGCCAGTGCTGGTGTTGAAGGACCGATTGTGCCCAGAATATCACCATACCAGCATCACCTACCATGGATCCAAAGCGTGCCAAGAATTGAATCGAAATGTTTGGGCCTTCTGAGGAACATCAACAAAGAACCTAGAATGCCTGTGACGAAACACAGCATAAATGTGTCAATCGAGTTACATAAGCGGATAGATTACCCACTGAGTTGAAGTTCACTCCCTGAGGACATAAGGTACTAAATCCTACTTGAATCTCAACCACCAAAACTTTAATGTTGATGGTGAGAATGATTTTCTTCTTCCGGGGGCAGGCAGAGGTGGGCATGCACCAGTAATCTTCAGTAGTCTAGTGGTTCTAGTGTGCTTTCTACTTCACACTGTCTCCGTGCGTGCCAGTGCTGGCTTTATATCCAAATAAATCTGGATGAGTTACGGAAGTGGCCACTTATATTTCCAATATAATTCATGCTGGAGATGCCCACCATGAAGCCCCATTCCAATTCGGAATATCTGAAAGCATCTATTTGGTGTTTTAATATTCTGTAGTGACGTTGGAAGGAGTTTATGAGTCTCAACAGTGGGAGAGGACTGAGACAGATACAAAACCCAGTAGATTCTTTGTCGCCTAGAGGTAGCACAGATGGGGAACTGAAATTGTTGGTGATTTCTTTGCTCACGGATTGTCATGTTGAATGGTGGCTTGTGAAGCTATATCAAATGTGAAATATAGTGTGTGCTGTCAACCTGGCCATGCTTCAGAAATTCTACTCAGATAGAGCGTTCTCTCTCCTTTGCTCCTACCAATCCTGGCACGGGGCCTTCCACCTGAAAGTTAGAGCAAGCGAATGCTAATAAGCATGTCTTTCTCTCTATGCTAAACCTTTTGGCAGATAGAATTCTCCCAGTATAGTCCAGCTGCTTGCAGCTGGGGGATTTACTCATGTACACATATAGCAGTTTGGGTGTGTGGGACTGGTGCTTGCTGAGGATATGGGACTGGGCTGTGTATAAAACAAGACAAGACTTTGGCCAGGGCTTTGGTCATATTGCCTAATGTGTCATATCTTGTGTTAATTTTGGGAGTTTTAATAGTTTTAATTGAACTATAGGTCAGTGCTGATATAGTTGAGTGTGGGGTTGTGTATCAATTCAGGATGCAATCAAGGCAGCATTACTTCTGGGGGCAGTGGATGGATCAATAGGGGGCATTGCCATAGCTGGCAAGCGTGGCACTGCCAAGACAGTCATGGCACGTGGCTTACATGCCATTCTCCCTCCCATTGAAGTTGTGGTGGGCTCCATGGCCAATGCAGATCTTCACTGTCCTGAAGAGTGCGTTGCCTTCTCTGCTTTCTCGGTCCTGCTTTGCTTCTTTTCCTTAATCCCCCAAGCACCTCTAAAGTATCTCTCAACTGATTCGAGCTTGTAGGTGGGAAGCTGGGCTAGCCAATCGGCTGCAATGCAATGACGATGGAAGTATCAAGGTTGAAGTTGTCAAGGCACCATTTATCCAGGTAACGTACATACGTGCTCCTTGTACTTGCAGGTAGAACTCCACACAAGCCTGGTTCAGAACTAGACCGGCAACTGGGTATGGTCTATTCAGATTTGACCCACCCACTATTTTAAGGCAATCACTCTTGGTTAGAATGAAGAAGGGAGTTTAGGGTTAGATGGCAGGATACGTTGGATTACTGCAAAAGAATGGACCCTCAGAAGCTTATGGTTCGGGTAAACATCTACTTCCACAGTTTTCTGACCAAATTCTTCACATCAACTTTGACAAATAGATCTCACGATATGTAATGTGAGATCCCCAATCATGGATCCCTTTGTACTGCCTTTCAATCTTGGTTCTGCTACATTTTGGTAAACTGATGTAATAGTTTTAGTCTCCACTCCAATCCAGGGGCGCCATGAGGGTAAAACATGGTTGATGTGGCATCCATTACTCCAATCCTCAGGAAAATGCATGCTAACATTATTGTAAAAAAGCCTCTATCCATTTCAGCCCATACGTTCTTTGGGTAGTGACTGGTGACTGTAACGATAAACCCTTGTGTATTATGACAGATTCCATTGGGTGTGACGGAGGATCGACTACTTGGCTCTGTCGATGTAGAGGAATCTGTTAAAACAGGAACAACTGTCTTCCAACCGGGGCTGCTTGCGGAAGCTCATCGGGGTGTGCTATATGTTGATGAACTTAATCTGCTGGATGAGGGTATCAGCAATCTCTTGCTAAATGTTTTTACAGAGGGCATTAATGTGGTGGAGAGAGAGGGGGTAAGCTTTAGGCATCCTTGTCGACCTCTTCTTATTGCCACCTACAACCCTGAAGAAGGCAACGTGCGGGAACACCTTCTTGATCGGATTTCCATCAACCTCAGGTGCACTTCCCACACACCTCTACCTGAAGTGGTTAGTAGCAGTTGTGCTGCCTCCAGTGTAGGAAGTTTCAGTGGAGTCAAAGGTCTCAACTAGACACCTGTCCTCTTTCTAGTATAATGCTAGTGCAGATGATCAATGTTGTTAGAACGTAAAGTTCTCTTTTGCAGTGTTTTGGACTTATTTATATGGACGGTTAACTAATGACCAGGATTTGGGGGTACTATTCTGCAGTGCAGATATACCACTAGGCTTTGAGGACCGGGTGAGCGCCGTTGAGATTGCGACCCGGTTCCAGAATGTGGCAGAGCAGGTGCTGTTTGATGCTGCTGAGGCCACAGATGCTGCCAAGACTCAGGTACTTTGTCATTCCCCCGATGGTCCTGTCCAACTTGTACTTCAAAGAGTACTTGATGAATATGTAAGTTCCAGATTTCACTAATTGTGGTGAAGGCAGGTTTGTGGCGATGTCCTTATATCCGTTAACAGAGGGTTGATGGGCTGCACCAATGATTTACTTTGAAGGTTTACTTTTTGCAAACCAAACGGCAGTGTCTATTTCAAATTTTGCACACAAACCTTCAATTTCCAATATTATCTCACATCTGGAGTAGGGTACAGTTTTTTTGGCAGGTGCATTGTTTATCTATCCATTTTATCCCATGCTAAACTGCTTGGGTTCTTATGATGGTCGTGGACTGTCCATTACATCATCAGTCATTTGGTCATGTTGAAGCTGTGGCTATATGAATGCAGGTAATTTTGGCAAGAGAGTGGTTGAAGGATGTGACCATCAGCAGGGAACAAATAAAATATCTGGTCACAGAGGCCATTCGGGGTGGCTGCCAGGTGGGTTTCCCCAGGGTGGTTGTTCTTACTTGAGAGTTACACTGGACTGCTGCCGAGGGATAGGAAGAGGGACAAGTTTGAAGATTGCCTGGTAATGTACTTGCAAAAACGGAGAGGCTCTGTATTTGCAGTGCTCCTTGATTTACCAAGTTGAAGTTTGTTATTTAGATTGTTCTCTCAGACTGCAGTGTTCTGGGCAGGGCCATCGAGCAGAGCTAAGTGCCGTCAAAGTTGCTAAGGCGCTTGCCGCGCTAGAAGGACGGGATCGAGTGGGAGTTGATGATTTGAAAAAAGCTGTAAGCTTGCTACCATCAGTAGTTGCATGAGGAATGCCCTGCTGTTGCTCAAGTCTGAGGAGGATACTAGTAGGCGCCTATCAGTTTCCCCCTGCATGAAGCTCCATTTCTAGTGTAGGAGTGGTATTTGTTAGTTAAAGCTCCTTATATTACTAGCGCTTCCTGCTCAAAAGCCTAAGGGTCTTGATCCTAGGTGGTTGACTACTGTTTCTTTTGCTTGGAACACATCTATTGTTGCCGGTTGACAGTTTCAGGTTTTGTACTTGCATGGGGTTAATCCCTGGCATCGCATTGCTAGGTCTTTAGCTATCCTGGAAAAGTGTTGTTGTCCTCAGTATGCTAAACATTTGGTGCAGGTTGAGTTAGTGATCATACCACGCTCTATCTACATCGATATGCCACCAGACCAGCAGCAACCACCTCCGCCACCCCCTCCACCACCACAGAATCAAGAGAAAGACCAGGATGAGAAGGAGGAGGAAGATGAGCAAGTATGGCTGCCTATTTGTGGCAAAGATCCTGTTTGTTGCACTGTCTTGGCTCCTGGCACCCTGTCCTAGAAGAGTCTTGTGCTCTACCTCAACTGCTAAACCCTAAGATAGGTACATAGATTCTGCATCTAGACTCTTGGCAATGTAGAGTCTCTGGTGAGGGGACAGTGACCATTCACAGTCGCACAAATCTCATAAGAATACGTGGAGAAGATGAAAACATCTCATTAGATGGACAGGTGGTCACCTTTTCATTGTGGTCAGTATCTAAGGTCAGTTGGACTTGAGATTTTGTCTATTTTGGAGGGAGAACAGACATGTTTACAAGGAAGAGGGGGAGATGCTTATGTGGGGGCCGGTTTCTCAGGAAGAAGATGATGATGATGAGAAGGAGGACCAACAAGAGGATCAAGTGCCTGAGGAGTTCATATTCGATGCCGAAGGTGGGATGGTTGATCCTCAGCTTCTGTTCTTTGCTCAGCAGGCCAATCGAAGGCGGGGGAAGGCTGGACGGGCGAAGAATGTCATTTTCTCTGAGGATAGAGGCCGTTATATAAAGCCCATGATTCCTAAGGTTTTCCCAAAACTTCTCTGGTGTTGTTATGTGTATGGACGAGGTTACTGCGATGCTGCTTTATTATAGGATAAGTGTAAGCAGTAGTGATATGAAGTTGGATAGATGGTCTTAAGGAGACCAAACTAAATACATGTGGAGGTCACAGGCAGCAAGATTGTTGGTATGGATAGTGAAACACAAATCTTATTGTAACAATCTGATCCGCATTAACCTGCATTTGCAGGGTCCAGTAAGGAGATTGGCTGTTGATGCAACATTGCGGGCTGCAGCCCCATATCAGAAGTTGCGAAAGCAAAGAGCCCTGAAAAATGGAGAACTGAGGAAGGTGTTTGTGGAGCAGTCTGACATGAGAGCAAAGCGCATGGCCCGAAAAGCTGGAGCCCTGGTAATTTTGCTCTGCTCTCTTTGCTCAAACCCAAGATGTGGTCTTTTCAGTTTCCCAGCAGCTCCAAAACAGAGACTGTAATGTCTATATTCACCTGTCTTTGTCTTCCGCTCTCTCAATTGTACTGCAGAACCTGTGACTTTCTGTAAGTACATATGTGCATAGGTTAGATTAATCTTGACAAACAAGCTACGTTTAGAAGAAGCAGGTATGCATTAAATATGAAATATTGCAGTCTGAAAGAGGACTATGTGGTAGGGTCTATTTTGGTTTGTTGTGGTCATATGGAGTGCAGATGGGCTGCAGGTAATATTTGTGGTGGATGCCAGCGGCAGCATGGCACTGAATCGCATGAACAACGCCAAGGGAGCTGCCATGCAGCTTCTTTCCGATAGCTACACCAGCAGGGACCAGGTGCTCCTCTCTTTGGATACTCAAGTCAAGGCAACTTAGCCATAAGCATTATACTAATGCTATGATTTGATTGGGGTGTCCTGTTGAATTTGATTTGGGCCCTTACCAGATCATAGGTGCTTCCCAGGTGGTGTGTATTTTGGTTTCCAGACCTTATGTTTGAGAAGACCATTACAGAATATGTACAGCATGAGCACCACAAAAGTTCTGCACCACTAAGTGCTGTTGGTATGGGTCTGGGAACATGTAGGAGGTTTGGGTCCTTAAAGGACAAGGCTATTGTTCAGCAAATGATTCACCCAGAATCATAACTCTTGAATGCTTAAGCCAATTGATCCCTAAGCGCCCAGTTAGGACCATTCAATGTTCTGTTCATCTCATGGTCAAGATAAGTTTCGAAATGGCAGGTTTCAATCATCCCATTCCGCGGAGATGCAGCAGAGGTTCTGCTACCTCCATCCCGGTCAATTGCTATGGCAAGAAAACGCCTCGAAAGGCTGCCTTGCGGTGGTGGATCTCCACTTGCTCATGGGCTAACAACGGTATTGTCTCTCCCTCTTGTAAATTCTTTCTTCTGTCTATATCTCTTCCTCCACGGACTTTCTTTATGAAATCAGGGGCCACTGCTACTGCCTGTTGAGAGACAGCCAAACCCTTATGGAGGTCTTTCATTATGAGGACCAGCCATGCCTGGCTGCATATGTACATGAGGTTCTCCACTTTAGAGAGTCTCTCAATTTTGACTAAAGACATAATGTCATGTTAGGCAGACCTGGAAACCAGACCATCTTACAACAATGCTGCAGTTCAGTGGCAACACCTTCCTGGTCCTGCGTGATGATAGAATCTTGAGCCCAGTTAATTCTCTGCAACTCTATCTTAATCTCTTCTTTGGGAAGTTTAGGGTGGGCTCACACAGCCTGCGGATAGAGACTGGTAGACAGGATAACCGGGATTGTGTTTTGACGGCATGTGTCCGGCTACAGACGATTGAGACTGAAGAACATTTCTGCTTTCACTGTCCTGTCTACTATGCAATCCATGGCCGATACTATTGCCTATTCCAGGACAACCAATCCGTTTTACGTTGCGAGGATCAGACATGTCTTGAAGGCTTTGCATCTTAGAGTATCTTGCCTACCAGTACCTATTTTGGTCATTCTAAGATATTAACATGTCATTGCCTTCTGTTTCCACGTGCCTGGATTTTATTTTATTTTTTGGGTTGTTATTCTTCTCCTCACCCCAAACTTTGCATACCTCATTCGGCCTCCGGCAAGGAAATGCGGTGCTGCATTTCCTAGTATTGTGGCCGCATACTGTCGACTACCAGTACCTATTTTGGTCATAGTAAGATATGTCATTTCCTGCCGATTCCAGGGCCTTTTTTTTTGGTGTTATTCTTTATCTTCTCACTCCTAACTTTGCATATTTTGGTTGACCCACGGCTCGGAAATGCGGCTGCTTGTCAAGGGACCCCACTTTCTTTTAGCCCACAAGCTTCTTGAGCTTCCCGTGGATGATATAAAGTTTCACTTTCCTTTGATCCCACATCTAACTTTCCTAGTGTTTATAGACTTAGCTAAATGGCCTGTGCTGTATTTATCAATAATTCCTTGATTCCAGAAATACTAAATATTTATCATGGAGGAACTATCTTCCACACTTGGTGTCTCTGATCTACAGGCTGTGCGAGTTGGCTTGAATGCTGAGAAGAGTGGGGATGTGGGGGGAGTCATGATTGTTGCAATAACAGATGGAAGGGCAAATGTGTCATTGAAGAAGTCTACTGGAGATGCTGATGCCAATGCCCCAGATGCCCCAAGGCCAAGCCAGAAAGAATTGAAGGTATGGCCTTATTTGCACATATTTTTTGTAATATCATGTGTGATGTTGTTAGCGAGTCGGTGTGCTACTCAGTTGCCCTGTTAGCAATCTTGGTTTGAAAACAAAACAAAATGACAACGGAAAATTTCAAAGAAGTTTGAAAATAACTGCCAACAGTACTGAGAACGGCTCTGCAGGGTACTAGGAGTGTCCCCAGATGATCCTTACCAAATGCATTCCCCAATACCAAAGAGACTGTTCTACTTGGATGAAAGCCATGTCATCTTTGTCAAGAAGCTGCTAAGCAAGGGTTTGTTGAGGGCCCAGCAACGTAGTTTGATTTTCATGCACTTTTTCATGTTTACTATGTTATCATTTGGGAATCTGGCAAAAACTGTGTCTGCATGCACAGAAAGGATTCGTCAGAATCTTGAACTAACGCACCAGTTCAAGATTCTGACACATCCTTTCTATCATGCAGACACAAGTTCAAGATTGTCCATTTACTGCCCATCATTTTACTGCTGAATTGAGTAGCAGGATGCTTTCACACAGCTCTTGTACCCTCTCAATTGCCCTCTCTGTTAAGAATCCCAGTCCCGGTTAGGTGAGGTTGCTACAGTAGAGGAACCTGCTCATGCTGTGGCGATTGACCTCTTTGCTCAGGGAAATAGTTGCGAATTTCAGGGGGAAGGAGTGTGCCCTTTCTCACTTTGTCTTCTCCCCTATGTGTGGTATGTTATTGAAATACTGACTATGTAGGCTTTCTTAGCCTTGCCGGTGATACCAAGTTGATGTCGGTGTCTTGGTTTTCAGGAAGAGATATTGGCTGTGGCTGGAAAGATATTCAAAGCAGGAATGTCATTGCTGGTTATTGACACTGAAAACAAATTTATCTCCACGGGATTTGCCAAAGAGGTAGCCCAAGTTGCACAAGGTGCGTAAAATCCTACATTTTGTGTTTTGGTTAATATGTGAAGGATTATATCTGCTTAAATCTTGGGGAGCAGCCTGGCATCTGGGCTGTCTCCAAATTTTCCTGCCATATTCCCCCTGTCCCCTCAAATTCAATTCCTATGGATAAAAGTTCCTGCTCATTGTTCTTCTTTGACTACTCAAGTTTGGACGTTGGCGGATGATTGTTTTGACTGCTGAAGTGTAACATGTAATGGGTGCAGACACAGCTGAGGTTGCATCTTGTAGGATATGTATGTCTCTCTTGGCAGCTCCTAGAAGCATAGTTCTCAATTTGGGAAGTCAAATGTGTGCAAGCAACTGGGTAGTTCCGGGGGTTTGGGGCAGAAGTTTCGACATTTATATACGAGCATTTTGTGTTGAATACCCAGCATCGGCCAGTATAGTAAGTGCTCATGGTGTGCCTGTAAACATGCAGGAAAGTATTACTATCTTCCCAATGCTTCAGATGCAGTGGTATCAGCAGCGACCAAGGAAGCTCTGTCAGCCCTCAAGACCACATAGAAGATGATTCATATCGCTGGCTTCAGCTTTCGGCACTTTCCTCCCAAGTGCCCTAACTTTGTAACTGGGTTAATTCTAGAGTTTATCTTACATGGTAGTCATGGCTATATATTGTATTAGCTCTCAGGCTATGAGGCGTCATCTGCAGTTCAAAGAAGATGAGGTCCAACCCTCTGTGAGCACACCACTCGCTTTCCATTTTTGTTGGCCCTGCCTTTTCCCAAAGGCGGGGACTATGCATGGGTTGGAGTCCTTAGACCTTAAATCATGGGTTGGAGAATGGAACTTTGTTATTATTATTGAGAACTGAAGTACGAGGATGGATGAATGTTATACGAAGGCAGGGCCAGCATGCATCCATGCGTCTTGTTAACCCTGCAATGGGAATAACAGTAGCCCTACATTTGGTAGAGGAAATTCGCTGCTTAAAAGTTTTTTATGGACAACATTTGAAACAGATTTTTCTCTTCTTGCAGACCATATTGGAGAATTTGTCTGAAGGGAAACTCCTGCAGGAGTCAGTACGTGCAGAGGACCTTTGGGAGAGAACATGCCAATAGGGGTGACACAGCGCCTCAGCAACAGTTAGAGGGCATGCATGCCATGAAGACCTTATGAGGTTGAGGGCTGTCATTTGACTTTGGGCCACCGGGTGACTTTACCGTCAAAAGTCAAAACCTACTTCCATAAATCCCATTACAGTATTTCAGTGCTCCACAATGACCCTATCATACAACCTAGTTACTTTATTCAAACCCCATATTAACCCCTAAACTCCGGGGGTTGTTTGACTTGCTTCTCATTGAAAGATAATAGCATCTTCGATGCGGGCACGTGTGCCTGCGGGGCGGGGCACGCTGCAGCAAAGGGGGTCCCCAATGGTGGGATCGCCTACCTGGCGGACTCAAGTGTGCTGGGTCCGCCAAGCAAGCTGGTCTGCTGGGGCCACAAAACACATAAGCTATCTACATAAAACATCTCAAAGGTTTGTAGAAAGCAGTTGATAGTGTGGTGGTTAAGAGCAGCAAAATAACAAGCATGAGGTTTAGTGATCAAATCTTGTCGCAATAATGTATGTTGTTAAATATATTAAAAAAATTGTTAAATATATATTTTGTCCGTGGGGGTCTGCCAGTCTGGAAGGTTGGAGTCGGACTGCTCAGTGGGCCGTGACGGCCGGGCCCATAGGCACATTGAAGATGCTCTTATCTTAAAAAAGACTTTCTACCCAAAACAAGACCCCTTGCTGCGAAACTAGGTGTAATTCCCAAAACTTTTTCAATTTTGAAATATTGACCGGACAATCTGTGCCCACCTAACCCCTGCACCTGCAAGCCAATTTTGGGCCAATCGAACCCCATTTACAATAACACCACCGTTGCATGTGAGGCCTGATTTTTTGCCACCGTGTCAATTTTATCTTTATAAAAATGGTTTTTTGTATGTTTGGGTAACGGATTGGAATTGAATGAGGTTGGTGGACCCATATTTTGATATATGTGAGGTGCTGCACATGTCAAAGAAAAACTTTAGGCCATTTGGCCAAGAAAACAGCCGAGGATGGTTGGTCAAAACACAGGGGGTGCTTTTTTGGGAGGTTGGGTTTTTCATGAGCTCAGCGCCAAACACTGCGGGTACTAAAAAACATTTTTTTCCCTTAATTGTTTTTTTTTTAGTGTATGAAATGGGGTTCGGCGCAGAACCTTCAATCTTTGAGAGGTTGTATGCAATAAAAATTTAGTAAAAATCTCATTTAGAATCCAAAATAGATATATTCCATAAACCAAACCTATCCCGAACCTACGGACAGGCTCGGACGTGGTTCGGAGGTCTGCTCACCGCTCAGTGCTTAGTGCTTGTGCTCACTCCTCACGGATTTTCAGCCCCACTTTTTTGGTCATGTGAACTTTGGTAGTTGGTATGAGTTGTAAAGCTCCAGGGCTGTAACAGAAGCTGCACCAAATCCGTAACCACTTGTTGCCACTTCTTACCAATCAAATTATGCCAGTTACAAATCGGAATTATGTTATTCAACTACTCATATCACAGCACTAGAACAAGGTTATCTCATAGTTCCCCCCACAAATATCTGTGCACCATCTCCAATTTGCACACAAGCATTAGGTGAAATGAAAAGCTACCTAAACAATGGCCTAGCAATTGACTTTCTATCCGAGCTACTCTCTAACAAACTCTAATAGAACCTCTTCATAGCCAAACCAAGCATATATGCACTGACACCTCGGCACAATAATGGTTAGAGGGTTCCCTCTCCTTTGTACCAGTAGTTTTGTAGCCTTTCTCCACATCATTTTCACAACTCTCTTTTGTGGAGCACACTTGAAAATAAGAGAGGGGAGGAAGAATAACTCACAACTGTCATGCAAGCCTCTCACTATCTATTGTTCAACGGATTTTATGCATCCACCCCTTAGCCAATCTTGGTGGATATTCTAAATGGGAGGCATTGGAATACTCTAAGTATTCCTGCCGCTCAGAATCAATAGACATGACTTATTGTGGATGAAGTCATGGTGAATTAGTTGTGCACAACCTTTCCTTGCATAGCAAGGCCTCATGGCTTCAGTAACTTGGGTATCCTTTACATAGATAGAGTGATTCTCCTTAGTGAGGATAGCTTGATGATTCAATGTCAGAGTCTTGACTAGCTTCTGCTACAAACCCTACTTAACTACTCCTTAGTTCAGGGATTCGTATGCCAGGTACAGGTCCAAGTGTGGTGATCTCACCATTCGGATGTTGAGATCATTCTCCTATAATTTGTTTAACACCTCTAAACATTCTGATTCCTAAGCATCCATATTACAAAGACAAGGTACACAAATTCCAAGTAAGCATCAATCTCTTTATCATAGCAGCATAATATAGTGTCATCTCTCATTCTACTCCATGCTCTGCCTAAGGTACATAAACACTCTATGAAACAGACGCATGAGTTCATCACGTGCAAACAGACAACAGTCTAATAACTTCAGCCCTCGGATACAGATCTGCGATCCCCCTTACAGCCACACTCCTGGCTTTAATACCCCCACGGCTTCCTTCACCGCCATCACAACAAATGGTTACAACCTCCCTTATGGTGGAGTAATTCATATGGGAGTGGATTTGCCGCCCCCCCCCCCCCCCCCCCCCACCCCCCCCCCTCCCACCCCCCCCCCCCCCCCCCCGCGCCCCCCTAACGCATGAGGCCCTCCAATGGGCCCATATGGCCGCACAATCCTCCCCGTCTAGCATCACGATCCTCCTACTCACTAACCAAAAGCTACCCAACAGTTCCCACCCCCACCTGGCGTAACACTCCTCGTCGCTATCGAAGCTAACCAACTCCGATGCACCCACACCCCACCTCTCCCCAAATACCTCCGTTACAAAGAACCCACCCTTACCCTTCTCCTCCATGTTCAACAGCACACCACGCACTCTATCATACCCACCACCTTCCCTGCCACACTGGATCAACTCCTAAAGCGCACCCACAAACTAAAAACCACCATCTACCCCCACCACACCGCACACCCAGCCCCCACAATCCCATCTGGCCCACCCCCTAGGATCAACCTAAGCTCAATCATTAGCCCAACCGGTTCGTATGTATTTTTTTACCTCCTGCAAATGCTTGAAATCATTGTAAAATTCTTCCAAGTTCGCATCGAACGTGTCCTCATTGGCACAAAACATTCGTGCAAACGATGCCATAACGTCGTCCTTTCTTCAAGGGAGACACGAGGTAATAGGTTTTCACTCCATGCTTTCATGACATGGAAACGACATATGATTGCTCATTGCCAAGAATTCTATCTTTCCAACAATATGGATTAGTCCCCACGACCACATGAATAGAATTGAAAATTTGTCTTGTATTTGTCTATGATAATGGCCAAAGGTCTCACATCCCCAATATTGGAAAACGCACTCGTTAAGGCAAACTCTATTGTCACCTCTTATTGTCCACTATCTTTGTCTTTAGAACATATCATATAAGACACTGACATACCTCGACCCGTTTGATTTGGCACAACGGCCGCATATAAAGGAATGTCAGATTGATTTGTCTTGAAGGTAGAATCAAACGTCTATGATTGCCCACCAGAAAATCTCCAACATTACATCTCATAAAATCATCTTGTATAACCACAACAAATGGTTTTTTCCTTGGATCACGATGAGTGGGACAATAAGCTTCAGATAAAATGATCTTCCCTTGTTGTTGAAGTCTAGATATTTCTACTCAAGAGCGGCATCCCAATCGTCGACACATAATGCATCTACCACAATCCACAAACTTGTTATAAGCATAACTAACTTGAAAATAAATATCAATTATGATATAGATATAATGAAATGATTCAAAATAGAAACTTACCATTCAAGCGCATTGAATAAGCCAATTACTCCACTTCTTTAGGAATAAAGAAAAACCGGTATGTAGCACGTTCCGACTCGGAAACCATAGCTTGAATTTTTTTGTCTTCCCTCGTACTTGCCAGAGCAACCGTCGAAGTTGATACCATTCGGATCAAATTCTCCATTCCAAAAGCAATTACGTTAGGATGCACCGGTAGAAAAAACTTGTCTCCCTAAAACCCGGGACGATGTCCACTATGTTTATTATGGACATATATAGTGATTGGTTCCTCAATATTGGTCTTTTTAATGTCGTTTTGTTGTTGTAAACGAACCACAACCTTAAGAAGAAACTCGCAATTGCATTTTTTCTTTTAATATTCTTGCATTTCTATCATGTGACAAGTTTTGTGGAACGTTCTTGATCCGTATCCGTTTTTGTTTTTTTCCACTTCGATGACATTGAAAGACCGTGATGCGTTTGGTCTCACTTATCTTTTTATACTTCGCACGTCTCAACACAACATGTTGTATGCAAATTTCATCTCTAAAGACTCATTGGAAACATTGTAAACCTCGTCCCAAAATGACTTGTGACATACCCCAAATGATGTAATACATTGTTTGACAAATGATGGTGGAATACCACCTTATCTTCCATCAGTGCTCCAAGTATGCTTTATCGTAGCAAGCATACGCTTGATTGGTAAGTAATTATCCTAGTGTGAGCTTCGGAAATGTGGACATCCATTGTTCTAAGCAAGGGAGTTGCCTATCTTTCGGATCAGTTTTCGGAACGAGACCCTTACCTCCTTCAAAGTAATGCACCTTGTAGTTGCATTGAAGATTTTTCCATTTTTCAAGGGTGGCTACATAAATGCATCTATAGGACATCCATGACTATGACTAGGTGGTCGAAAATTGGGATCAATCTCATGAGTACGTGCGAATGTTGGAAAACGTTAGCCTCTAAACACTCAATCATGAGGCTTCTACTTCCAAATGTTAATTGAACAAATTTTGGAGAACGCTCTATCTCTATATTCCAAAAAATAAGAAGGATCGTCACCAATTGCATATGGTTCCATATCATTGTCAATATTGAAAAATCCACATGGCTCTTCGCACGTGCTTTCCAAATTCAGATTTGTTTTTGGTCTCCAATCCACCGTCAATATCCGACTTAGCATCCGAAAGCTGAAAATATGCTTCCTCAAAAGGGAGATATAAAAGACGCTCACCATGTATATGTGCACTTTCAAAAGTCTCCTCCAAACTTGCAATGTATTCCAGTTCGTCCTCAAAGTCGGAGAGATAAATGAATGCATCATTTGAAAGATCGTCATTATCTTCCATCTTGACTCCATAAACCCTACATCCGAAATCCTACATTCACTTACATATTTGCTTAAGAGTAGTGTATGATAAGGCCTTACTACAAATGCGTAAGAGAAAATTGTATATCTATGTATCTCAAATGCAAAGAAAGAAAGCAAAATGATGGTTGTAGCTATGAGACTAAGCTATGAGACTAGAGTGATATGTAATATTCACATCACACATGTTTGGAAGATGCAAAGAATAATACACAAATTCAAGGAAAATGAGGGTTATTCAGAAGACTACACAAACGAGGTAAAAGAATATACAAAATAAAAGAAGGGTTTTAGCTTTTGTGATAGAATAATATCTAACATTGAGATGACAAGAGAAGCAAAGCAAAACGAAACAATAAGAGCTCATATGGGATTAGGTTACATATGTATGAACTTCATCCACATCAAATGTATGGATGACAATTTGAAGGAAAAGATTGCAATATCATATGTTATTTTTAAAACAAAATTCTATGCTCTTGTTTAATTATATTTCCATATAATATATAAAAAATAGCCCAGAAGATAAAAAGAAATAAGATGGTTTTTTTTAAATATTAAATTGGTTATATATATTATTTCAATTTTTATATAATTTCTATAATTTGATATGTGCATAGTTCTATTTTCCCTTAAATTATTTGATTTATTTTGTTTTTTTCATAGTTCTGTTTCTTCAAATAAAGCCTGTTCAAGCTGCCATACTTTCTATAGTTAGTGTATGGCGAAACCAGCAGGTCGCCATACACTGCCATTCTCAGTGTATGACAACCTACTGGTTTTGCCATATACTAATGATTAGAGTGTATGGCGAAACATTAAGGTGACATGGCAAGAGGCGCAACACAGGTGGCAACCCTCCATGGTGGTCCCACATTGAGGCTGCGTGGCACTCAGGCCGGCTAGAGGTGCAACCCCGGCAGTATCCTCATTTCGCTTGGGACATAGTGCTGAGGATCGCTTGCCCCGCCAACTACTCCCTGCCCGCCCATTTGCACGTGCGGATGTGAGTTTGGTCCTCTTGGGGCAGTGTAGGATGAATGAATGTTGAGGAGGAGTTGAGAAATGGTGTTGGATGAATGACTAAGTATCATTGTTTTTGCGGATGTTGGACCGTGAAGTGATGTACGATGATATTGCACATGAATGGTCATGTTTTGTAATCTAAAGGTCCGTGCACACCTGGTGCTAAGTTGGTGCTAAGCACGTCCCCGCGTGGTAAGTTAACCCCGCGTTCAGACCTAAAAAATTAGCTATCATTTTTTCTGACGTGGCACCCGACTTACCACCGGTGGCAAAGCCACTGGTGACAAAGTTACCGTTGCGCTTAACACCATTAGTGGTATCTTAACACAATCCCAAAGAAATCCTTCACGGTTCATACGAAAGTTCTATCCAACATTCACTGTCATATTCGGTGACAAGAAAATGGCTGAACCAGGTTGTGATGCGTGGTTTAACCCAGTCTCCACCCAATATTGTGGCAAGATTGCATGACATTCTCCGATTTCTAATGATAGAGGTCACAAGAACAGGTTGCATGTTTGCAAGCATTGGTTCTGTATCGAAACGTGGAAGAGTGAAAGGTGGAAAGCCATGCGTAGCCCCCAAAGATTGAACGGACATTTTCGACAAAAGTACAATGAATGTCGTGTACATGATGAACTCCTCAAGCGAAAAATCCATTTTGAAAAATTGAAGAGCAAAGAATTCACTTCGAAGAGCAGTCTCTCGATGGCACCTGTCTCTACAAATGTAGATGCATGCTAATTTGGAAAGCACGGTGAGGTGGTGGTAAGTAAATTAATGTTTATCCAATGTTAAGGACTTACCACCGACGAGCGTAGCACTAGGTGTGCACGGACCTTAAGGAATCCTCCAAATTATGACCGCTACAAATAATATACTAGTTGTTGTAGTATCATCATGAATTTCCATGTTTGGTATCGGACACGCCAGGCATGGAGACATCCCCGCAAACATCTCGCCGTATCAGCGTGAAAAAACCTATATCGCACAACAATAAAACAATGGCCGCCCTGCCGCAGATTCTCACTCTCATTCCCCCAGTATGTTATGTCTGCCCAACCTGTTATACGTAGGAGATCTGCCAACATGTTATGGTACGCACACGATGCAATATAGTAAGTCTAAGATGGTAGCATTTCAAACAAAACTTGGATTGTATGCTAACATTTCAAATAGAATGTGGCTGGAGAGAACATGACTAATGGCATTCCAAGCATAATGTGTCTTGATGTTGACTACACCTTTCACCCTGCTTTTGTTGGCTCCTCTTTAGAATAAGAGGATACTGTGCATCGGTGTCAGAAATCACTAAGCCCATGTTGTGCGTTCCCCGGGTGTTACCTCTTCTCCTCTGCTGAAAACTACTTCCTGATATGCTTCTCAATACGGTGTCCACCTTCCCACCGGAAGGCAGTAGCCCTATTCAATCAAATGACACCATAAGTTACGCTTGCTTCGGCAATGCGTTTTTTATGCTTCTCAAGGTAATACTTCCCTCAGATAACATCTTTCTTATTGAACAACTTATGAAAAATAAATGGATGAATTTTCAGATTTATTGGCTCCTCCCTAAGGAGAGACCACGCATTGAATGTTTTCTCCTGATGTACCTTCCCCAGTTAGTACTTAGCTATCAAGATTATACCTTCCCCCAATAAATAACCATTTTCAGTATACATCTAGATTCTCATCCCACTATTGTTACCCATTCATTCATAACTTGGTGAGTGCTATAATTTTATTATATTCAGTTCCCTTCAGATTTATCCCTTCAGCTCTATTATATTCACTTTTTTCAAGACACCTTCCTTTATTGTGTTCCTCTTTAATCTAAAGAGGAGACTACTCATCAGTGTCAAAAATCGCTAAGCCCCTGTTGTGCCTTTTCCACGTGTCACCTCATCTCATTTGCTGAAAACTACTTCCTGTGCCTCCAGGTAGCACCTCCCTTAAGTAAGATCTGTCTTATTGAACAATTTATGAAGAATTTGATGATTTTCTCAAGTTTATTATGGATGAAAGTAGATTTTACTATTCACAAAGAGGAGCCATATGCGATTAGCCGCTTAATTTACAGGCCTGACCTTTTCTTTTATATATATATACATTTTCTCCCAGTTTTATCAGAATGACTTCCATTACATTAAGTAGTTTTATCACATTGAATTCCATTACATTCAGTTCTCTTCAAATTTATTCTTCCAATTCCATCACATTTAATTTAATTTAATTAATATGTTCCTTGCATTTAATTTATTATTATTACTTTACATTGAGGTGAAAACACAAAATATTTTGATTCTAAATTTCACATCCCAGGGCCACTGTTCCGTGTTCTCAATTTTTTTTTTAAAATCATATTTATTTGTTAAATTTTATTTTCAGAGATAACTATCAGTGTTGACGGTTTGGATTTTATGTTTGAAATATTTATAATTTTTATTTCAATAAAATTAGGACCGCCAGCGCTAACCTTTTAGTTTTGTAATTAGGGTGGAGCCATTTTGTGAATAGCCGCTTGTTATGGATGAAAATAGATTTCACTATTCGCAAAGAGCAACCATACGTGTCTAGCCCCTTGTTGTATATCTTAGAGCCGTACCATACTAGCGGCAAGAGGGCCAACGACACTCAATTTCGGACCCTCCTATTGTTTTAAGGGAGGGCAGTGTGCCGCTCTGCCTACCACACTAGCGGCGGCTGCCGGCGGAGAGGCTCCGACCTGGCGTCTACATGTCACATTACCGTGAAATACGGATTTCCAGGCAGTGCCCCTGGAAATCCATAATTTTAGGAAGACATTTCCTCATGACACGCGATTCTTCCGCCATTGCGAAGCTGGTCTCTCCTACCCGGTCGTGCGATAGTCTCTCTTTGTGTCTTCCTAGTTTAGAATTGGTTATTTTTAGAATGAAAAGGTAAGGTAGTTGCGATTTTTTTGCCTCTCGGCTTATGTTGTAGTGTGGTAGCCGATGCATTGCCGCTTGGTGACATGGGCCTATATCATCCAACAATCCTTAGCCTGCAACGTCCACGTCGGTGCCGCTGGTGTGCCCCTAGTGTGGTACGGCCCCTAGAACATCCCCACCCTACACTGAAGTCAACACGCCAACCGAATATCAAGCTGTGGTGGGTGGGAAAACGTCCACAGCCTTGCACTGAATCCTATATCCCATGAAAAGCGGGCACTGAATATCGTTCCGTGTACTGAACCCGAACTTCCGTATTCAGGGCCCGAATATGCCCCTGAATCCAAGTCAACGTGACCATGCCCATGTCTAGCGCGTGCGTGCAACGACCAGGCCCCTTCCTGCCAATGGGGACAGCGTGGGCAAGTCAGGGGCAAGGGTGTGTGCAAGTCACGGGTGCCTAGCCACAGAACCCAACAGGCCCTGAATCTATAACGTAATTTTGGCATTACAAGGACTCTTTCGGGCTCAAGGGTGGGGATGCTCTTACATTTATGTATACTAATGTGTGTATAGTATTGCCAAACTTCCAGCTGGCAGATTGGATGGATGCTGGCTAACTCGGGAGATGATAATGCAGTTTTCCATTCTGTTGACTGGACACGCACTCGGTCATCTTTCCACGCACAATCATTGCCAAGTTCCTGACTCGATGACAAATCCGATCCACTGGATGTCAGCTCGCAGAATGGATGAATGCAGAGGTCACGTTGACTCTAAAGAGCACTTTTTGTAGCAGAGCACGGATCCGATCTGACGGTTTTGGACAGTCAGGATCGCTGAACCTTGCAGGCAGATCTGTCATCCAGAAGGTGAAGAGGAAGGCAGACATCAGCGTCCGGGAAATAATTTCAGTTGAACCAGCCAGTAGCCGCTCATTCCCAGCAGCAATCGGCTAAGTGGGTTGGGCACTCGGTTGCTGCCCCTTAGTGGTAACTATACCCGGTCAATTTCCGAGATAATTTCTTTACAACCGGTAATATTCCTAATGATTTATTTTGTGTTCAGCTATAAATCCGGCCCTTATAAATATCAACCGGTTGACAACACAAGTGTCAAATGCACAACAATAAGTAAATAATAATAATAATAAATAATCACAACCAGTTTTAAGCAATTCAAACAAGTGAAGAACATTGTATCCTTATAGAAGTTGGACCTGTCAATGCCTTCAAACCACATGGAGGCCAAGAATTGAACCCGCGTGGACAGGTGAGCTGTGATAGCAGGCAGCGAGTGCAAGCAGGCGTGGGGCTGGGGCTGCGAGAGCAACGTCCAGACTTAGTAGGGTTTGCCCGCGGCCCGCCCTCTTTGAGTTCAATATTTTTTCACCTAAACGCCCTTCCTTGGATGTAACCCGGCCTGGCACGTTGGATTTCTGCCATGTGGTGGACTTCGACGGCCATTTCCATTTTTTGTAATATAAGAAGGGCCGGAATCCGTCCAGGCCTTGCCAACTAAGGCAGATTTCCTGTCTGTAATGAAATGGAAAGGCAAATATCCTTCCTAAAAGTAGGGCACCCGGTTGATTTCCACTTCGGCCATTTTTTCCCTCGGATCCATTTCCTGAGGTTTCATATTTCATTCGGAAATTTTGGAATTCAG
Organism: Takakia lepidozioides; assembly: GCA_030704615.1. Taxonomy (NCBI): domain Eukaryota; kingdom Viridiplantae; phylum Streptophyta; class Takakiopsida; order Takakiales; family Takakiaceae; genus Takakia; species Takakia lepidozioides. The sequence continues at coordinate 7,026,046 of CM060732.1, read as the reverse complement.
TCGGCTAGCATGTAACTGGCTGCCGGTTCTCCCCGGACGTTGGCAGACATAGCCCTTCCAGGCAGATTTGTCATCCAGAAGTTGTAGGGGAAGGTATACATTTCATCCAGGGACGACGGGTACGAGGGATCCACATAGCCCTAGGTGTAATTCATTTCTACTTTGACACGTGGTGAGATCTGGGTAGGAGGACCGAGATTAGCCTAGCTTCCAGATGGATGAATATCCGATAGATCCATCTACTGAGTAGAGCGGATGACTTTCACGGGACATCCACGATAGAGTATAGAGCGAAGGCCAAAACTGCTTCAGTCAAAGAGGGCACCGTAGTGTTTGTGTGCATGTGTGAGGTAAAGGGCAGGGATGGGACATGAAAAGATGCAGGAAATGGATCTGGGAATTTATGCTGGCGTGACGACTCAGGTTGGCAGTGGTCAGCTTTGGGAAGCAGGAAGAGTGGGCGTGGGGGGGGTACGGCTGCACGTTTGATGTTGTGGGTTCAACTGTAGTTGTCCAGAGTTAATCTTTTGAGAGTGTGAGGAGGACCGAGTTGGAAAGACGTGGGAAGCAGCATTGCAAGAAGGAGGCAGACATGTCGTGGCTGAGGACAGCGTTAAGCAAGGCAGCAGAGGCTGGGGCAAAGAACAATTTGACGAATAATTTGACACGCACCGTGCGCACTTATGCAGGCACAGTGTACCAGCAAGCTGCTGGAAGCGCTAAAATCGTTCAGGATCGCCTGGTTCTCTCTCTCTCTCTCTCTCTCTCACTCGGTTTTGTGTTTTGAAATCTGAGTGAATGAATTAAAAAAAATCCTGTAGTGGCAAAGGGAAGTTTTCTGAAAAGATCTGGGCATCGTTCTCCTTGTCAATGCTGGCGCATACCTCACAATACTTTCGGAAAGCCCTCTCGTTTGTGCGCCCTGTCTCTCCTCCCTCTATTCTGTTTTAGGGTTCTGACTTCTTACATGGCAAATATAAGCGATTTGGACCATAACAGCCTGATTCAGCCATAAGGAGGCCTCCCCCAGCTACTTTACATTGTGGATGGTAGGATTTCTGGGTGACTTATGCTTTACTGCAAAAGAAGGGTCGCATACCACCCAACTTTGCTTTCATGTAGGATCAAAGACTTTTCGGCCTCACAAAACTGGTTAATATATGTCCATGCACATCCTGACTTTGAGACAGCTAGATTTCGCATGCATGTCATGGAAGGCCCAGGGAGTGGCATGTGGGAGTTGGGTGCGTGACTATTCGTCTGATGTTTATTGGTGCTGATTTTTGCTGCAGTCTGGTCGACACTTCAACAGCTTCAAGAATGCTGTCAAAAGGCTTGACGAGGTAGCTCTCAATGCTCGGGGCCACGAACGAGTCCAGGCACTGGCTCGCTGGCTGGCTGCCCTCCAGGACATTCAAGGCAGCAAAGGTGACTTCCCCAGTGGTCGCGGAGAATCTCCCACAGCTCCACATGAAGAAGAGAGTGTGTCGCCACAGCCAGCATCTACGGTATCCACACCTTTTCCCTGCTTATTCGTCCTTTGCTTACTTCTTGTCATGGTGTGTGCAAACTGCAATTGATGAATGTAGCAGTTAGTTGTCTTCTGTGCTGTGGTGAGAGCCTTGGACTGGGAGGAGCAGTCGGTGAGCATGCATTCTGGAAGACTTGTTGTTCATGCCTGAGATGCTAGTGGAAGCTAGCTACCTTCCAAAATAATGCCTTGGTAGTCGACAGTAGGGCGCTCCATGTCTTTTTGTGTGGCTAATGAAAGTGTGTCAAGCTAATGCCTCTTATTTACCTTCTGTAACTTGTAACAGCTAGTTGGATCCCAGTCCGTCTCTCCTCTTCGTCTTTTCATTGTCTTGAGGTTAGACATACAGAGTAATAGAGCGCTGGAGCTATCGGCGTGTTGATCTTTAGGGTATTTCTGTCCATCTCAGCTTCAGACATGTTACCCATGGCAGGTATACTTTTCTGATCCAGATATGGTGGGGGGGGAACCATTGAACTTTCGGGATGTATTCCTGCGCAGCCACGCTCTGGAGAATATTGTCACCTCTCTGGTATGCAGGCTTCTCTCTTGCACTTGTTGAGGTGGAGGAGTGAATTTGAATCATCCTGTCAGGTTGTTTTTGGTGCAGGCAGGCATTCACCCTTTGCACAAATTTTACTGTCAACATAGTCGCCTTGGTGGTAAAGTTTGCTATTGAAAATAACTCCATTGCATTCAATAACAGTGCTGAAAACCCAAAAGTATTAAATATAGTGATCATTTGTAGCCAATTAAAAAAAGGGAAAATTTTCTCATCCGAGAATTGCTGGTAAATGTGTGTAGATATCACTTGATTTCATGCTCCTCTTGGCAGACTAAGTAGGAAAGGGGGGATAAGGAGAACTGTATACTGTGGGGCATGAGTGTAGAAGTCACTCTCAAATGGTGCATAAGACAGAAGTTGTTGTTGTATTGAAGCAGTGATGATAATTTCTTTTGTTGGGCTTTTGTCATTCCACAATTTCAGCCTCAGTCAGAATCCACCCAACTTTGTACTTCATGGGGCTGTCATTGGCTTGGAAGTATTGCTGTAGGGGTTATGTAATATTTATGCTATGAAGGTTCCCTAAGGTTTGTTAGGTCCACCTAATCTCCGCCATGAATGTAGTGTTACCAAATCTAATTATTTGGTATATAATCCGATGCCTTCATGTGCATATACCCATACCCACGTTTCCTGCAAATACTTCAAATTTCCAGCGGGCATCTGTGCCCCCCAGTAGGTAGCGACAAGTTTACTCAGATAAAATATTATAATCTTACCGTCAAAGGAAAGAGTATTGCAAGGGGAGCAGCCTTGTCCATGGAAAAATCATAAAGCTGCACAATAGATCCAGCTGCACTGAACACCTCTACATCCTTCTGGATTCCTAGAGATTATCCATGCGTGCAAGTGGTTCAACCAACATCAGGATGGCTGGGTGTACCATTTACCTCAGTTTACAGAAGAGAGGCTTATGGCAGAAGACGGAGCTGAGCTATGTATGATGGATGATTCAGATTTTGGAAGCTCCAGAGGAGGAGGAGGTGTCCATGTTGCTGGAAATGTTTGGGTGAGCAACTGATCCTACTATCTTCACTCTGACCAAGCCCAGGTTCTGCAGCTTCTTGTGTTGGTTCTTTTTGTCTAAGCACACACTGCAATAATTTTCTCTTTGAAACCTACTTGAAACGCATGAACCTTTCCTGCTATTTCAAGGGCCAGCATTCCAGTCCGGGGAGATCATTGTTATTTGCATGGATATCATCTCTTGCCATTGACTTGTGAGTGGCCATAAACTGGACTACAAGTCGATTCTGCCAGAGATCATTTTGACCTGGGCAATACACTTCCTATATTTGTGGTGACAGAGACTGATGGGTTATTTGGGTTATGTCGTAGATTGTGTTTGGCAGGAGGACAGGAGCTCCACAATGCCATTATCAGTAGCATTCAAGACCTCTCCAAAGCTTTCTCTAGCTATTTGGAGGAAGTGATGGTCTGTCCAGCTACCTTCCCCATTTCTGCCTGTTCGTCGTTATTTACCTTCCTTTTCTTTGTGTTGAGTCTTGTGACTGTGTTACTGGGAATATTTTGCCACATTTTACCCTGTAAGAGCTGTATTGTGTGATTTTGGGTGGGAAATGAACAAGGAGAGCTATCGTATGCAACCTTCTGTGGGAGGGATGAGTTACTGTGTGTGCTGGTTCATCTCTCTCATTTGAAATACCAGTGGGAGGATATGCACTTGTCATTGTGGGTCTTTGTGACCATTTTGTTTACATTGGGAGATAGAGCAGAGCTTTATATTGGAGTTTTTGCGGTTTCAAGAGTATGTGTTTTACCCACATTCTTGCAGAGCAAGACTCATTGGCTGTGTGATGGCCTGGTTGTGGGTGGCAGATAAAACGGGACGATTTGTTGCAAATGGCTCGGGATGCTGTTACTGGCCTCAAGCTTAGTTCGCAAGTAGAAAGGTATGTCTCTACAATGAAAGAATGAATGAACCATGGAGTTAGTGTGGTATGATGAGAATGGACTACTGAATGGCCATTAACTCAAGTGGTAGCCTTCCAGCCTTAGTCCCCACTGGAGATAGTGAGTTGAGGCTGGTACTCTTCTGAGATGGACTGGCAAAGCTCTGTCACGGACAGCATTAACAGACCCATTTGCATATTAAGCTTGACTATTCCCGGTCACTTGCATGTATGTGACTTGTGGTATATTACTAGGAATGCTACCACAGCCCACGGGAAATTCAGTTCACTTTTGGAGAGGGACACTGCTACTTCTGCTTTTTACTTGACATTGAGGTTAGCCTCTGTTGCCAAACTCACTGGGTTCCCAGGGCTGTACTTGGCACAGAACTAAGGAATGCCGCAGTGTCTTCCAACTCTCACAAACCTTCCTCTGAGAGAGTAGAAAAGAGAAAAGCAGTGGGTAGGAGCAGGAGTGCTCTAAATTTCCCAGAAAGAAGAATTATGCTCAGAATCTGATTATTCTTGCTAACTACATGTGCTACACTGCTGGTCGTTCTTCATGCTTGGGATAGGTGGATGGAAGCAGTCCCTTGACCTGTGCATTTGTGCCCTAGATCTACTGTCATATGAAGAAACATGGTGATGGTCCGCTGGTATGGTTGAATGTGTAGGTTAGACGTAGAAATTGGCAACTTTCAGCAACAGATAGTGGAGAAGCAGGGAGTGGTTGACACACTTAAGAATGCTGAGGGTGGTTCAGCAGGAGGGGTCTCATCTTGTTTGACTGAGGTGAGAATATGGCGAATTATCTTCTGCAAGGCCAGAAGATTGGAATGTCTGTTGTATGTGAAGCTGCTCTGTTTTGGCTCGACAGGGATGTCATTTGCAATAGCTGAGCCAGAAGTATTTGCCTGTTGCTAGATACCTTCCATATTTTGTGTCTCCCAAAGATTGACTTTTGTCAGTGCAGGGAACTGCTTCTTTTGCAATCTTTGTTTATTGCTTGCTTTCCATTTGAAGCTCTCCACCAAGTTATGGGTGTTTTGAGGTGGGAGTGTGTTGGGTCTATTCATCAAGGTAGCCATGAGTGATATCCTTATGTTATTGCAGCTGGAGGAGACTCTACAGCTAGGGGCACATTTACACAACTGCTTGCAGAGAAAAACGGAGCTGTCACATGCAGGTGACACTCCTGAGGGCCGTGCTGAGAAGGTAAGTTTGATCCCTTCATTTACTTTCATTGACCTCCCAGTCTCTTGTTTGTGTCTCCCTGTAATCTTCTGTTTTCATTAACCCCTCTCATCGTGATGTATTTCTTCACTTGTTTTTGCAGGTGGAAAAGTTGAAGGGACTGACAGCCACACTAAACATGGCAGTTGCAGAGATGCAACAACAGATTGTGGAAAAGAGGTACATGCATGCTTGGCACACATTTCTGCTTGTCAGGTTTGTTCTTGTAGAGGTTCTTATCCCACAAGGGAGCTTAGCAGGTTGCATGGATGATGTGGTGCAGGCAGCAAAAGCAGGAGGCTATGAATTATCGATTCACCAAAGCCCATGAAGTGACGGAATCTGAGAAGGTAGACCATGAGTTAAATGCTTGTTTCCTTCCTGAAGCCAAATCGTCCTAGCTTTTCTTTTCAGTCCATGTCACATTACTATGTGTGTTTTTCACTTCTGGATCCTTCCTTCTCTATCCAGTTAGTTCCATTGTTGTATGTGTGTGTGTGTTCCTCTGTGTTGTAGCTCCCGGTTTTCGGTTGAATCTCTTTTTCTACTTTTTTGAGGCTTGATCATATTTACCTACATCTGATGCAGATGCATCTACCTTGGCTGGCTTTTGCAGGCACTTGCTGCAGAAATTCGAGTGCTTGAGAAGAAAAGACGAGAGCTTGAAGCAGAGCTAAAGGAGGTGAGTGGTTCTGTTCAGATTAATGGTGCAGGGTCTTTACCTTGAGTGTTTTGGCAAAGTGAAGGCATTGTCCCTTCAAGTCCCTGTCTCTCTCTCTCTCTCTCTCCCTCCTGAGAGAGATGTCTTTTTCCTGGATGTCAAAAAGGCTTATGACACAGTGTGGAGAGATGGCCTATGGTTCCGCCTCTGGTCTTGTGGGATCAAGGGAAAGATGTGGAGAGTTGTCCACAACTTGTATGCTCACACCAAAAGCTGTGTCACTGTTAACGGACAGAAGTCCAACTTCTTTGACATAGACCAAGGTTTAGCTCAAGGATGTACTCTCTCCCCTCTGCTCTTCAATGTTTTCATCAATCAACTCCTCGAGGATGTGGAAAGTGAGGGATTTGGGTTAAGGGTGGGTGATACCACCATACCAGCCCTTATGTTTGCGGATGACTTCGCAGGCATAGGGGAGACTCCAACCAATCTCCAGGAGTTGATTGATTGCGCGAAGAGATACTTTGATCTTTGGGGGCTAGAGGCTAATGTCAGCAAATGTGCAGTGGTAGCATTCAACGACAGAGGAGAGGGAGGAAGTGATCTTAAGTGGCAGTGGGGTAGCCAAGAGATCCTGGTCCTCCCTTCCTACACTTACCTGGGCATTGAGTTCTCCTCCAATTGTAATTGGGATGCACATATCCGGAAAGTTGTTCAAACTGGCAAGGGCAAAGCTCTGGGGCTCACTAAATTTTTCCACTGCAGAGGGGTCAACTCTGAGGTTAAGAAAACCATGCTTTGTCGCGTTATTAGACCTGCCTTGGAGTACGGATCTGCTATATGGGTTGATAACTCCAACCAGGCTAAGTCTCTAGAATCCATTCAAGTGGGGGTGCTTAAGGAGTGTATGTCAGCATGCTCCAAAACAGCCAAAGTGGCTGTTCGGGGTGAGTTTGGCGTTCCGTCCTTAAGCTCCCGATGAGATGAATTCAAGGTCAGATGGTGGGGTCAGCTGCAACATATGCCCAACACCAGATATCCTAAGTTAATTGACTCTATATCTTGGAAACAGGACTGCCCTGTCAAACAGGCTAAGTCCTGGCAGAAGAGAGTAGAAGAGATCCTCAAGGACCTGGACCTGGATCCGCAAGTCTTGACCCTGCTGGATAAATCTGACTTAGAGGCTGTAGTGTCCGAAGCCATGTCTGTTGCCATGATTGTCTGATGAAAATGAAGTTAGGCAGAAAACTTCCCTGAACTTGTTTCCAGTCTGTGACATGGGGAGGACATCTTGGATGACCTCAAGGGTCTACCCACTCTCGGCACTAGACTGAAATTTAAACTCAGGGCAGGAAGCCTACCTTTGAACAGCAAACAGAAGCAGAGAGGAAAGGGAGAGTGCAATTGCCCGTTGTGTGGGCAATCTGAAGACAGTATTCATTTTCTGATACACTGTCCGGGGTTCTCTCACCAAAGAGACGCTCTCTTCAATTCTATCAAGGGAATTGTGCCTGTACCCCTGTTTACCAACTTTGAAAGTCTCGAGGCTGAGCCAAAAGCCCAGGCCCTCCTGAGGCCTAGTTTTTGGGCAAATCACACACAGCAGATTGATGCTTGTGTGAAGGGATTTCTAGAGGATATCTGGAAACCCGGATTAATTCTTTATATGGAGGTAAGTCTTACTACCAACGTCAGCCCCTGACAGAGGTAGGTTCTGTCCCTTTTGTTCCCGCTCAAACTGGGCGCGGGGTCAATGGCCACAAGGCTACGGCAAACAACGTCTTATGAGTACAATCTCAGAGTTAGGCAGAAAACTTCCCTGAACCTGTTTCCAGTCTGTGACATGGGGGAGGATATCATGGATGACCTCAAGCATCTACCCACTCTCAGCACCAGACTGAAATTTAAACTCAGGGCAGGAAGCCTACCTTTGAACAGTAAACAGAAGCAGAGAGGAAAGGGAGAGTGCAATTGCCCGTTATGTGGGCAACCCGAAGACAATATTCATTTTCTGATTCACTGTCCGGGGTACTCTCACCAGAGAGAAGCTCTCCTCCAATCTATCAAGAGAATTGTGCCTGTACCTATGTTACCAACTTTGAAAGTCTCGAGGCTGAGCCAAAAGCCCAGGCCCTTCTGAGGCCTAGTTACTGGACAAACCACACACAGCAGATTGATGCTTGTGTGAAAGGATTTCTAGAGGATATCTGGAAAACCCGAATCAATGTCCTTTATGAAGGTAAGTCTTACTACCGACGTCAGCCCCTGACTGAGGTAGGTTCTGTCCCTTTATGTCCGTTCAAACTGGACTCGGGGTCAATGGCCACAAGGCTACGGCAAACAACGTCTTATGAGTACATTCTCTCTCTCAGAGTTTGGTGTGTTTGAAGTGGTTTCTTGTTTTCATCCCATGGACCATCAGACCCCCTGTGGGCTATTTTAGTTTCCCTCTGTCCCTCTCTTGGTTCTACTCTGTCCCGCACGCTCCATTTATGTAATAGTTATTCCGTCTCTCTTTTCTCCCCCTTGTCCTTCTCTGTTTCTTCCTTGGCACAGGCCTTCAGTTATGAGGATGCTGCTAGCAGCTTACCTGTATGAGGTACTGTGTCTTCAGCAACATTTGCAGCTTGATCTGTTCTTTTGGTTTCTTTTCTTGGTTTACTGTGTCCTAAAGGCCCTTTTGAGCCTCCTGGAGACCTGACAATTTTCTTTCTATTTTTCTTCGTTCTCTCTCTGCCTTTGGCAATGTTTGAGGTTTTTTTTTGTTCTTGATTCCTGTGTGTTCTACTGTCCAATGAGCCCATTGGGCCTCCTGCAGACATGATAAATTTCTTTCCTCTGTTCTCTTTCATGTTATGTTCCGCCCAAACCGGGCATGGGGTCTATGGCCACAAGGCTACGGCAACGAACGTCTTACATTCTTCTGTGTTCTGCTCTCTTTCACTTGCTCTTACTGGGGTTCTTGCTGTCCATCTCATTGTAGTGGGTTCTCTATTTCTGATTGCCCAGGCCCTCCTGAGGCCTAGTTTTTGGGCAAATCACACACAGCAGATTGATGCTTGTGTGAAGGGATTTCTAGAGGATATCTGGAAAACCCGGATTAATTCTTTATATGGAGGTAAGTCTTACTACCAACGTCAGCCCCTGACAGAGGTAGGTTCTGTCCCTTTTGTTCCCGCTCAAACTGGGCGCGGGGTCAATGGCCACAAGGCTACGGCAAACAACGTCTTATGAGTACAATCTATTTCTGATTGCTTCCTGCTGCGCATGCTGAAGTGTACTGGGATTGCGGGTTGACAGGTCAAGACAGCTTTAGCAGCAGCAACAGCACGACACATCAACACACAAGAAGAGAAAGAGCAGTTTGATGAAGCCAGCAGTCATCTTGTTGCCCATCTCTCGGCCAAGGTGTGCTTCCCTGTGCCATTTTCCACCTTCGAGTCTTTCGCAGTTATGGATGAAGTTCGAAGACTTCAATTATGTGGGGAGGGATAGAAGGAAAATATGAGCTGCTGAGCTTGTGTTTTTTCTTTTGAACTATACAGCTTACTGCCTCATGGTGACAAAGAGACGGATGGTGGTTGCATGTAACACAGGAAGAAGAGCTCACACATGCTGTGGCTGCACAGAAGGCAGAAGCAAGTGTAGTGGGCACATGGCTCAGCTTCCTGGAAGATACCTGGCTCCTGCAGTCTAATTGTAGTCAAGAAAGGGACGAGGATACCAAGTACGTACATGTCTGCTTCTGGATGATCATGTACTGCACGATGGCGATCATAATGTGTTCATAAGGCGTTTACCAAGTTCTGTTCTTTGCCCTTTATTTTATCATGCATACATCAATTTAACTTGTGTGGAGTCTTCAGCATCATTCTGAATGTCCTTTTGGTGCTCTAGACATAGAAAGGAGGGAGGTTATTGGACTATTCCGCCCCTACTGACACCAGCTTAGGTGCTGTGGTGAAGCATATAGTACCTGCTTATTCTGGACTTGGTGGCACTATTCTCCTTTTCTCCACCCTATGTTACAGATTGGCTGTTTCCTTGTGAATCCAAAGGGCTGCTTATGAGGACTCGAAGAAGCTATACCTGCAGTTGACGGAATCCAACTTATTATGTCGTGAGGTTTGTTTCTCCGCTCTTGTTTCTGCACTTTAAGTGTTCAGCCGTTCTGTTAAATCTATGGATCTGCATGTATTTTCCCAGACAGTGTAGTGAGCTGCTGCTGTGAGAGACCCTTGGATTGCCAGGAGGTACTTGTGTGCAGTACTGTAGAAAAGTAATAATGAGAGGTAAGAAAGGGCCGATGGGCTGGTTGTAGGAGGAGCTCAACTTTTTCCTCAAAAGATTGAAGTTCTGCGGGGACGAACTAGAAGCGCTGCAACACAAACAGTACGTTGATATACTAGACCTTGTGACACCTATCTGGACTTTGGGGATGTTGAATTGGGTGCTTGCTTCAAACTCTACAATTGAAGACAAATAAAACTCTACTTTCAGAAATTGAAAGATGAGTTTAACGTCAGCTCAAATGGTAGTGACGTTCCTCCATATCTAGCCACTTCCAAGAAAGTGTACATGGAGGCGTTATTATGAAAGAGGATTAAAATCAATTTGTTCCATGCCGACGCGTTAGAAAATGTGCTATGTTTGCTTATCAGCTTTCCTCTTCGAATACTGCAGAGAGAACATGCAGGAGTTGGGGATGGAAGGTGTGATTGCTGACATTGTCAGTGCCAAGCGCAAGATTCAGGACAAGTATTTGGAGGCCAAGGAACAGGTTTCTTACTCCCCTTCCTTCAGTACATGTCTATCATAGGCAAGACCGGTCCCTTTCTTACCACCCTGCTTCTGTCTCAGTGGAATGTAGATGGTGAGGTCACAGGATATATAAACTGGATTCTAAGTCAGCTGCATGTCAATTGTTCATGAGTGTCCCAGGTCTCATGCTTTGTCAACCTGTGAACCGTGTGTGTGTGGTCCAGGTGGATCGTGCACTGAAGGCAATCAACAAGTTGAAAGATGACGTGCAAACGCACCACCAACTTGGCAAGGATGGGTGCGTTAGTATTGCCTTTGCATTTGAAAACAGATAGGGGGTTTCTTCAAACTTCACTCCTTGCTTTCCCCTTTTTGTTATGACCATGAATTGTGGGTTGCGTTGCAGGGAGATAGATGAAACAACTAATAAGCTCAACAGTATATTTGCGAAAGTGGAGAAATTGTGGAGTGACTTTGAGGCGAGGCAAAAGCCCCCAATGGAGATGGAGCAGCATGGTTGGACGAGACTGGGGAGAAGTCTGCCTTCTGGAGAGGCAGCACTGGCCCCACCTTCAGCTTCAGTCAAGCCACCATTGGTTAGTGATGTAAGACAATACAATGATCCTTACGTTGTAGGTGGGGTTTCAAAATCAATTGCAGATTCGGAGAAAGAAGGTGCGAATGCAGTACTGGAAGAAACAGCAGGTAGCAGCACTCCCCAAGAAACAGAAGGGTGGGAGTTTGACGAGCTTGATGAGGATATTCCCAACACAAGCATGGAAATAGCACAATTACGGCAAGTTGATGGTGCAACAGTGCCTAAGGATGCAGAAGTAATTTCCTAACACCCCAGCAGATTTTGAACCTGGAATTGCAAGGTATGGTGATACTTCATGCGAGTCTTGTATAGTTCTTGTTCAGAGGAAGATTGGTCAAATCAGTGTGGGATCGCAATTGATGAACAGGCGGTCACCAAGTGATGACCTGGCGAGGAAGGTTTATGTTGCACTGATCAGTCGTCATCTACCAGCTTGTAAGTTGCTGGCCTTGAATTTGAAGTTTTGTGTAATCTAGGTCACCAGGTAGGTAGGTAGGTTGGTTGGTTGGTTTGATGTCAGAAACACAGATTGCTTGTATCATGGATTGCTTGTCAAATACTGTGATTGACCTGGATCACTGCCTACCTAGTTGGTCACCAGCTTTGTTGCTGTCCAAAGAACCCAGTTATGATGATTGTGAGATCTTTTGACTGAATGCAGAGCTTTTTCTCTGCTGCCTCTGTACATGTCTTCTCTGATCTTCAAGGCCAATACTGTGGTACATGTAGATGCTGAGGTTGGCTGCCAGTCTGCTCTTCACTTATGTGGATTGTATAGACTTTCTTTCCTTGTTGCCTTTCTTCATCAGAATCAAAGAGTTCCCATGGACAAAATTTTCACTTTTTCTTTCTTTTAATTCTCTGGTTTAGTGTAACGGAATCTTTGAGCAATTTTCCTGTTGTCCATATTCATATTTCTACTGATGTTGTATTTTCTCTTTCTGGTTAGTGTGGCTATGCTTTCATTAGTGATGCATGGTCAACAAAACCTGACCAAATCATCCAGAACAGGAAATGTCAGGGGGCCTATTTTTTGCCTTGTGCATGTCTCCTACGTACACAACAATCGGTGGCCTCTTTTCCTGCAGTTTTATGGTGTGACTGGCCGAACAGTGAATGACTTGGACACGGGCAGTTAACGGTTAACGTTTGGGGCACACTATTGGCCGGCAATCACATTTGCATTTCTATTTGTTGTGCTGGATTCATTGGGGGTATGGGTATATGATGTGCGTTTGTCCGATGTATCCATGCTGATTCCATATTATGCACAACGTGATCCTTAGTAGTTAAAGTACATTGTAATAGGCCTGCTTAGCAGAGAGTTGATAGGATGTTGGGAATTATGCCCAAAGATAGCTTCTGAGCTTGCATGCATGTCCAAAGCCAATGGATGCTGCAGAGTGGCATGGAACTGGTTTTTGAAATCGACATATTTTGTCATGCTGGTCTAATTTTACTTCCCAGGTGAGAGGTGATTATGTATTAACTTTCTGAAGAAGGATGGACTCTTGCAGCCAATCTTGATAGTTCGTTCTATCATCTAAAGGTTTAGGAAAGCTGGGTGCTTTATGTTCTCGGAAGTCTTAGTGCACATTTGGGTATCCATGTGCCAACAATACAAATTTTGTGTGCAGATGAGTGCTCATGCTTGGTCCGACACCACCACAATCGACGTAGGCATGGTCCATAGTAAGGCTCTCTAGGTCACGACGTTGCTTAGGAAGCTGTGGATTCTCCTGCCACCTAATTCTCCTTTTTCATGTCTTTCATTCTGTAGTTATTAAATCATTGTGTAGTTGTTGTAGTTGTTAAATGGTGGCGTACATGGCATAGCCGTTGGAGATGCACGGAGGGGATTTGAATCATACCTCAACCTTGCTATGTAGCTTGATCTGGGCCATTGATTCATGTGCTTTGGTTAGTGGCAGTCACTTGGCTTCCTTCACAACAGGGGGGTTGACCCAGGGTGAAGAGTAAACGTTTACGGATTTGGAATGGAGCGGGGTGGTGGTTATGGAATACTGATTGACCACAAACCCTGTCCTTGTGCCAGCCATTAACAAACTGATTTGACCCTAAGAGCCTCCTTCCAGATGGCGTCAAGGTCGGGTTGTGAAGCTTAGTGGGTCCCTTCTATGTTCAACTCGATCCCGAACCCTATCTCGGTCCGACCTCTTGCCTCTTGCCTCCCGGGGAAAAGTGGGAAGTTAGGTGAAGCTTAGTGGGTCCCTTCTATGTGCAACTCGATCCCAAACGTATCTCGGGTCCGACCTCTTGCCTCTTGGGGAAAAGTGGGAAGTTAGGAGATCTGGTCCCGATCTTTGATTTTTACGTGTTGTTTAGAGTTGATTTTTGGGAAGACTTGCTGAGCAGGTTTTTTTCTTAACTCTCCCTCCTTGATTGAAGCGTCTTGTAAGCACCGGTTTCTCTTGGGAGTTGGGGTGCTTACATGGACGGGCCGACCCCAAGTCAACTAATCAAACCCAATCGATAACGTCATTGGACAGGGTCAGGTCTACGTGGAAACATGCTCTAACAAGCCCTGATTCGACCTTAACAACACCAAACTAAGTTGACGTTGTTAGGGTTGAAGTTGTGGTCAAATTTTTCCTAACAGTGTGTACTGATTGACCACAACTTCAACTAAAAGAAATTGTCAATACTGTTTGAAAGATGCTTTATTTTCCAAACAACTATGACTAGGTTGTTAACAACATAGTTGTTTGGAACAACCTACTTCCTAACAATCTATTGTTCATTTCCAAAGTTTTGTTGAATATGTATATATGCATGCATATATGTATGTATGTATGTATGTACATTCGGGCATATACATGAAACATAATCATCAATTGTATGATATGATACCTCTATTGGAGTATTGATTGATAGGAGTTTGATATACCAATGGGGAAGAGGAAACAAGCATTCTGAAGCATTCAACAAGTTTGACATCCACAGCAAGCAATTCAAAGGCAAGCCATATTTTAATTATTCATCTCAGTCTATCTTCTCTGCAATTTGTTAGTTTCTCCAGAGTCTTCAATGTGGACTCAAGTTAACTAATTATATTCCCATTGAAGTCTGTTGTGTGTCCCTGACTTCAACATCTCGTAGCTCAGGCTTTGTGCTCCTTTAGCTTCCACTCATATACAATTATATTCCTCACAAGTCCATTGTGCGTCCATGATTCCAACACTTCTCTCATTACTCTTTGTTTCTCCATGTCAACTGCTTAGTATATCCCATATTCTTCCATGTTCAGTACTAAGTCCATGTGGATCCATGAACCTCCCTTGCACTTCATCGGTGCTCTAAGGATTATCATTTCAAGCCCCAGAGTCCAATACATGTATTGTGTCCATTGAGTGTCCATGTCAACTACTTTGTCTGTCTCATGCTCTTCCACGTTCAATGCGAAGTCTATGTTGATCCATGAACCTCCTTTGGATTTCATCGCTGTTCCAAGGATCACTTTTAGGGTCTCCAGTACATGTGTTGTATCCATATAGTTGTTACACCTTATCCACCTTCTCACACGATTGATGCTTGGGTGTGGATTGGGACAAATCCAACCCGCATTTCAATTTCGTTTTTCAATAATCCATATACAATGTCCTCAATGATTAGCCCACCTATTGTGAGCATCGACATGGCCATGGCAAAGAAGGATAAAAAATGACCCTCGATCTTGTAAGTGGCAACATTGCTCAATGCCAAAAATAGAAGATGATGTGAATTCACACTCCACACCAACTACTACAGTTTCCAAACCAACTTTAGGTCATACCGGATCCCCTGGCAAATTCCTCCATAAGGTGACCAAGAAACATTAGATCATGGTTGATGACCACGCTGCGTTGGATAATAAAAGTTTGGACCCCAACTCCCAATTTACAGGCATACAATTTGACCCCTACAACGATTATGATGCATTGGAGGAAAATATTGAGAATGATGCAATCTCCCCACCAACTAGCAAGAACAAGTTAAATAGACAAGGTATTCATGACAGCAAATTATGCAGCGTAGCTACGGCGTTAGCCTAGCCCCGTGAGCCGGGCTCACGCTTTACCCACTAAGCGTGAGCGCAAGGCGGTGCAGCAAGAGAAGCAGACCCTATAGTCAAGGACAAAAATAGGAGGGCTTGTCACCGTGGAAAAACATAATGAGTAGAAACAAATAGCCCATAGGGTAGCAATGGGTTCCATAAGATGTGGATGGACAAATTGGACATACAAGCAAGGCAGAACTAGAACATGCAATAACTTGAAATGGTGAACAAGCGACGCGCAAATTAGATTGAAGTTGAAGTCATCCACAAAAGTTTGGATGAAAAATGTATTAAAATATTCAAAGTTGCACTCAATACCCATGACTTGCAATCTCCAAAAGCTGTAGGGACATGCTCCCGAATACTACATAGGCAAATTCAACGTGTTTGTGAGTTGTTCCACTGCAAAAGGATATCAACTTCGCTAAAACCAAACATGGCCTAGGAAAAGAAATTGTCTTTTTTTGGGTCACAAAACATCTTATGCAGAAAAATGTAATAGAGATGGTTGCTGGGGACGAACTTCCCTCTTTTGGGTAAATGTGCTTTGTGAGCTCGCATGAGCTTGTGCTTGTATTCTTTTTCTTTATCACTCGAGAAAAATGAGCTCGAGTCTGTGAGTGTCAGGTTCGAGTTAGTTATAGCACTTGTGGTTTTTGCTTGAAAATGAGAGAAACCAGGTTGTTATGCAAGGAGCACCGTAGAGCTCTTGGTTGTTAGGAGCGGAGGCGATGTGGGTTACAAGGTGATAGACCTTGGCATTCGATCTTCAGCTTCAGAGATGAAAGCACCATGCTGCAGGTAATTCCAGAGCACCTTCATGGTTTCAGATTGTGTACATGCATGAGCAAGCACGATTGGGAAGAGGATCAGTCGAGAGCAGGTTATAGTGGCTTTGGTGGCAAAGCTGAGAACTGGCCTTGGGAATGCGAGCTTTCATTGTGTGAAGGATTGCAAGACCAAGCGAAAGGGCTAATTTGGCTTGGGGCAAATCAGTGCACTTTGTGGAGTATGTTGAGATTGGGTTTCAATCTCGAGCTTCAGCATTGAGAGGGCTCTTGCCATGGCAAGAGCAGGGCTGGAACAGGAGCTAAGAGGTGCGGCAAGGCCATGGAATATGCACCTAGGGTTTCAGAGCTTGGAAGAAAAGCTCTTGTATAACAAGAGAAGTGTCTTGTGGCTGGAAATATAAGCCTTAGGGTTTCAGGAGCTTGGCAAAGGTTGTGGAGTGCTTAGTCTTGTTTTAGAGAGCATCAAGGAGCCAATGAGCCAAGATAGGGGGCTGATATGACCTCTTGTGTGAAGGGGATGCATGTGTGGAGCATGCATTCAGCCAAGATAGGGGGCTGATACCTCTTGTGTGAAGGGGTTGCATGTGTGGAGCATGCATTCAGCCCATTGAAGCTTCCATCTTCAAGCTTAGAGGGCAAGCAAGGAAGAGGGAAAGGATGATTTCTCTTATGTGAGGGCAATGCATGTGTGGAGCATGCTTTCAGCCCATTGAAGGCTTGTACTTTCAGGTTTGGGAGTGCAAGAAAGGAAAGAAGGGCCTGGTTTCCCTTTAGGGCATGTGTGGAGCATGCTTTCAGCCCGCTGAAGCTTGTATTTTCAAGTTTGTGCAGGATGCAAGAAAGGAAGCAAAGGAGCTGATTTCTCTTATGTGGGAGTAGTGCATGTGTGGAGCATGCATTCAGCCTAGTTAAGCCGCCATCTTTAAGCTATGGAGAGCTAGAAGGGAAGGTAAGGGGCTGATTTGCTCTTAGGTGACAGTTCGGTACTTGTAGAGCGTATTTTGAGTTGGGGTTTCAACTACAAAGCCTAAATAGAGCATGGCTCTTGAAGCGACAGGTGTAGGGGGCTGGAATAGGCTCTAAGATACATGTTATGGCCAAGGAGAGCACATGAAGTAGTGCTTACAAGGGCTGGAAACCAGCAAGGCATGGTTGCTTGTCACGGTCTTGAATGGCGTGTTTGAGGGAGTTTAAGTGAGAAAGAGGGCTTGGATTGTGCCAAGCATCTTCCTCATGACTTAGAGCTATTATTGATGATGTGTCGGAGCCAAAGAAAGCAAGAATACCTTGCTGACTTCTTCACAGCTACCATAGCTCGTTGCAAGAGAGCTCAAGGTTCAAGAGACACAAACCCTAGCTTGGCATGGCTAAACCCCTTAGAGAAATGGCTAAACTGCAATGAGCGGCCTGGATGGGGCTGTGACGGGCTGTGAGAGGCTGTGGCCTTTGGGGCGAGGTTAGCTATTTCATGAGCATGAGCGCCATGAGCGGAGTAGTAAGACAATCAGTTTTCATGAGCAGAAGTACAAATTCTGGAAATAAAAAATATTAAAAATATTATTTTAATGGAATGTGTCAGAACAAAACTAATATAATATTCATTGTTTGAAGCTGAAACTGTAGTTTTGGGAGCCATGCTCATGATATTTCGTCTTCCGCTCATGCAAATTCCGAGCGACATCTGCAAAAATGGCGCCGAATTTCGCGATAATAGGTTCCGCAACCGGATAAATCTGCGACGTATTTCGCAGTAATAGGTACCTCCGGCGAAAAATGGTGCCGAATTTCGTGGCTATATAGGTCCCAACATGGCAGGTGTGTAAGCCCAAAATTTGGAAATGTGGCGCCGAATTTCGGTACATGGTGCCGGGGATTGTACAGATGTTGGGCAGTTCTGGGCCATGTAACTGGAAATTCGGCGCCATTTTTCCAGACATCGTTCCCGTACATATTGGGACTTAGCCAGTTTTTGGCCCAAAATAGGGAAATTCGGCGCCATTTTTCTAGAAAATGGCCTCCACAACTGCTACTGTTAGAACTCAGTTTTCTGGAAGATCTGCAAATTTTTCCTACCGCCATCTTATTATGGATTCTGTTTCGACATTGAATTGCCACTGGACGTCAACGGATATCCAGAAGTCCATAGTGTTTAAAAGAGATTACTTTAATATTATCTGTCTCATTCCTGGAGTTTTGGGGTGCATTTCATTACACTGCAAAACAAAGTCTAATGCATAAAAATGCAATTGCAAATATCCATATGATGGATTCCCTTTGCCCCATCAATGATATCTGGAATCCCGACGGAGGAGTTTGTGCAGCTCGTTCACGCTCAATGCTAGTGCATGAACAAAGTCATCAATAGTCAAGTTCATCCTCAACCTCTTCAGGTAAATGTAATACAGATGCTTGCACGGATAATACTTTGACCCCTTCTTTGCTTCCATCAACGAGAAGTCCGTACAATTGCAAGTCGGCTCCACTCCGATTGTAATTGTGTATAAGTCGTCGCGCACAGCTGAGCCGGCCGTTGCCATCCGATAAACACGCCCAAGGCCGGGTACGGGTACGTCCACGGAGCTCTGAATAGTGCAAGCATCCCAAGAGCATTGGCAATCCGAGTCTCATTCAACTTGTTGGGAGGGTGTCGTCTCTTCACTCTTCCGAATCGCATTGTGGGATGTGCAGAATTGTCCAATCCGTCTCTACTGGACCGAGCAGTCTGCAATGGCTGGGTCTAAGGAACTGGAAATGGGTGGGCCGGGACGTCTGTGCATTGCACCATTCGAAATCCTGCTGCAGAAAGAGCATCCGCCTCATTCTGAGAGAGGTTGCAACCCAGTGCAACAGGCCAGACGTCCGGAGGCTCCGGCATTCCCTGAATCCCATACTTGGGCTTGTCAAATACACAAGTCATTATGTCGTGCCTACAGAACGAAAACATTTGCGTTGTGGCGTGAGAAAATCTGGGAGTCGAAAATCTGCCGCTGAAACAAGGTACAGGTACAGCACCGTGTGGGTTCCTCCGAATCATCTCACCACAGCGTACTCTCGTATCCACCCGGATGGCGCAGCACTCCCTCAAAATGCCGGCAATGTCCTTGCAATTCTCCACTATGACTCCGACACTCTTGTCTCCACAATGGGTATGTTATATTGCGTTACTACAGATGGCTCGTTATGTTCCTCGGGCACGTGCCCTGTGCTCAAAAGAGATGGCGATCTTGAACGTGCAGGACTTGCGGTGTTCGACGATACCTCCTCGGGCAACATCACGGGACCACGAGGGAGCGTGCGAATATTCTTGTCAACTCGCCATGAATCCTCTTCTCCGCTAGGTGCCTTGTCAAGTCTTCGTCTCACTGGACGGGTGTGAACATCTCCTTCCAAGTGTTGGCCTCTTCGAAGCAATGGCGTGTCTCAAAGGCCATCTCGCAAGGCTGCCGCCCACTTCCGAGGATTCTTCGATCTGGAGGCAGTCCGCATCAGCATTTCATGCATGTCCGGCCCCAAGCCCCACTGTTTCCCTTTCAAGAACTCGTTGTACTTGCATTGCTGCATAATTGACCTCAAAATGTCCTCCGTTGTGGCAGTGAGGATGTCCACCAGATGCGCCGCAGAGGAGGCACGCCAGGAAGAATGTACTGATTCGGCCATGTTTGTTGTCGGCATGTTGGTGTCGGAGTCTAGACACATTTCCTGCACACGCACATACTGAGGTTACAAGCAAGTTACAAATAATGACTAGCATAATATTCAACGGGACGCAAATTCGTCCAGCTCACCTCCCGCATATAGTCGCCGAATTGGAGGAAACAATAATGCAACCATGTTAGCCAACTGACCATTGCTCCCTCGTCTGATTTCTTTACAGCACCTGACGTTGTCCACCAAGCCCATATACATGCAAATTGTGTCTCTGCATCATCCAAGGTAGGAGCACGCTTCCACGCAAGACACATGGAACGGTGCTCCTCCGTCAAGGGAGACATGTCTAGCCTCAAAAACCGATTTATCCAAGCTTTCTCCCTCCTGTCAACATGCTCAAAATGAGGAAATCAATTGCGGACAACTTGGCACAAAATCTGCACAGCTTCTAGACACATGCAAACGCTTCTCTTGGCAAGCTGCCAGAATACTTGGGGGCTGTTCTCCCCTTGGATGACAACCAAATTGCCACAATCACTAACCTTGCCAAGGCATCGGGAGAATCGAACTACGAAATGGTGCCGCTCAACTACCAGCTCCCTGATGCCAGTGCCGGTGGCTCAGTAATACCACACGTGATAGGGGGGCCCAGCACTTTCTCTATAGTTGGACAGCCAACAATGGAAGTACAAATGTACACTATGACCAATGGCCAGCTAGCACACACACCACATGAGTAAACACCGCACAGAAAGTCGGTGTGCCTGTATGCTAGAAGTTTGTAGCAGACTGCATTGTAGTGAGAATTCATTCGGAAGGTACTACTACCTTGTAAGACTCATTTTGGTCATGTTTATTTTTTCTACATTACAAAGTGTCTCGAAAGACTCACAAATGCCCAACAGCATACGGGCCAGTACCAATGCTCAATCTACAAGACATCTACAAAACAGCCTGTGCCACAACAAAGAGTATATGTCACTATATGCACATGGCACACAAAACGACTCATCAAATTATAACAGCGTGGCTGCCAAGACCATGTTCAATTCCCAAAGAGCCCTATTGCACTATGGAAACCCTGACATAGCTCAGACCAAGAGCAGCTCCCAAGACCAGATCCCTGCAGAATTTCCCATTTCTTATAGTACACCTGCGCTGGTTTGCAAGACCCAGGCTGTCTCAGTATTGGTCACTCGCAAGTTCACGTAGCCTTTAGCAGTTATCAAGACCCGACACAAACCACTGGGCAATTCATGTCAATCCCATCATGAGAATCCCATGCTCTTCAAGGAGCCCATGCACACCCTGCCTCTACTTGGGCCCACTGCCTCATCATGTCAGGTCCACCATAACAGGCCAACCCGAAACTAAAATATATAAGTCATGGCATTGGTCACTACACAAAGACACGCAAGCACAATGGCCAGTGGCAGCTTTACTAGCTTCAAAATCCAGAGTAATAACTCCGATCACCCCAAAGCCCAGCCTGCTTCTAGTAAGCTATAAACCCATAGCTCCCGTACCAAATCTAAGCATTGGTATGCCCCCTGCGATAACCTCTGCGGCAGCTGTCAAAGGGGGAATCCTCGCTAGTCCAGGGGCAGTGGTATGTGCCAAAACACTCATATCAACTCCCAGGTCGCACATGAACGAGTGTGGGCTGTTGTTACAGCAAAATACACCATCAACCCTTGCACACAAATTGCCAAAAATTACACACCACCAAAATGCCAATGACATTGGTAGACCTCATTATATCATAGGTAGCCCAACCCCACATCACCACAATGAGTTGCCACTGCCACCCCCTGTCATCATCACCACACTAATTTGCTGCCACCCAAATCAACCATTGAGAGGAGAGGTCACACATTGGAATATCAAGTGCCACAAGCACCCACTCCGTTTGCCGATATGGACTATACCCCCTCATCCCCAACAAGGTAGAAAAGGCATGCGCCCTTGTCCAAATGCTTTTCCCAAACCAGGCAATTGGGCGGAACTTGTAAAGACATTGAAATATAAGCAGTGGTCAGAGCAACTGAGTTTGCAAACGCCAGCAGCCAAACTCTCCTCTCTACCAAGCCCTACAAATAACAATATCAAGGATCCAAATGTAATGCTTTGCCTTGAGGCCCCTGCCCAGTCACCTTCCACTTGTGCAGTGCACTCACCCAGGGCCAATTTCTATGCCCGGAACCCAAACAAACATTACGCTATAACAATTCCAACAACTTGTATCAATTCAACAACACAAATGTCTAGAGAGCTCACACAGCTACCAGTCGCAACAAAGGATAAACAAATAAGGAAATGCACGGGGCCCGTGTGTTATGTTATTATTACTCAAAGAGACGCAGGGCCAAGGATCAAGCATAGCCTGGACAATTTCTACCAACCGTCGGTGTCACTGTCACAGGCATACACTAAGCAGCTGAACTTGTCCAAACAAAAAATCTATAGCATGGATCCAAAAGAAATGGCAAACCACAAGGACCTCCCCCTTACCCTAAAGTTACGAGTGAATCGCCATGCTCGAAAATTTGTCGAGCCCCTTGGACATCACATAAGCGCCCAGCATAGCAAAGTGGCAGCAATCTGGGATAGGCAACTCTTGGATAAATGCTCGAACAAGTCCATCCACTTTAACCCAGATATGCAATTAACACCCTGTGTTGATGGACAAGTATGGATCATTCAAAGTTCTATGTGGAGTAACCAATGCTACAGATGCATATCAGATGCGCCTGCCCTTATCATTGACTTCCAAACAATTGCATGGCTTTCAAGTGCCCACCTCTCATGGAAAGAACCGCCTCCCCACGCATGCGCTCACAGGTGTCTGAATACAAATCATGGCAGGCCAAGGACAGTAGCTCATAGTAGTAACACCAGTGCGGGATGGCTGGTAACAAGAAACCTACCTGTTGCACACACCAGTCACAATTCCACACTAGCACACAATTACAAAATAATTAATCAATCCACCACAACAAGTAAACTGACAAAGAAAACAGACAACCAACACAGACCCTCTTGCAAATCACACCCCAGGATACCAGCTGAGCTACTCATGGAAGACCCTAAACAGTCAGAGCTCCCAGGCAACGACCCCCAAGAATTTATGTAGGCAATGGGGCTACCTGAAAACTCCCTAATGGCAAAGGCACAAAGAAACAAACCCACATACATGATGTCCGGTGGAGAGAATGGTTGGCACACCTCATCTCAAGAGCAGCAAGACAGCGTGCACCATGATAGAGCTGCGAAGCTAATTGGAGCACTTCAAAAACAGGTGAAGAGGCTGGAAGCAGCTCTCAAGGCTGCAAAAACAGATCCCCACAGTCTACCAGCACTCGCTCAGAGATATCACAAAAGCCTACGCACCTGCCACATCATCTCGTACAATTATCACCAACCTGACCATATATATTCAATGCCACATGCCATGGCTGCAGATTCAAGTATGGATTCTTCACCTTACAATGTCCTGCCGCACATGATCTTGAGACCCATCCAACATGAAAATGACATCTTCAGATCTGCCCGCCCTCCTCATTTCCCATCTACCACCAGTGGCTTAATTGTACTAACAACCGTGCATCATCTTTCCGTGCCAAAGGTCCCCACGTATCTTTCTACTATTCAGCCATGTCATGGCACTCCACAACAACCCACAGGTCTGACCACCTTTATGTATGTGCGCTGGATATCTCAGCTAGCATTGACTAGCAAGCATGGAACCTGCATGGCTGCTTCAACCCGACAAGATGAGGCATCCAAGGAAGTGACTATGCATGATATAGGGGTTGGCCATTTAAGCTCTCACTTTGTTTATCAGATCTGGAAACACCGTGCTATCCAAGCTCCCGACGGCCTGTCTTCATCATTACATCAGCTCCCTCATCTTTGTGTTTTTCAACATGGACTCGTGGCATCCCACTGTGCAATTTCCTCCACACAACTTCAGGTATGTGCTGGTCAATAGGCCAGTAGCAAATCGAACAGGCTCACTATCCCAGCAAACCAGGTACTGCCCCCCCCTTATTTTTGATACATACATGAAGCAAAATTGCTATGTGGCAGGGGTGATATGCTCACTTCATAAACGGCAGCCCTAGTGGTATAGCCCACCTAATAGGCATACTTGCTCAACTGCTGCCCCCCTGGGCTGGCTTCCTCTCCATCCCCAACACTCAAACACCATATTGTGATATATTTTACACCCACAAAGCTGTACCTGATGACATCATCAAAGCCGTAGTTGTTCCAATTGTCATTCTGCACACTTCCCTGGCAGATCTGGAAAAGGGCATAGAGGTCCATGGCGACATCTTCAAAGCTGGAATTGTACCAACTGTCATTATGAACAATATCCTCGTGGACATGTATGCAAAATGTGGGTGCATCGAGGATGCAAAGGGAGTGTTTGACGCTATGGCTGTATGAGATACGGTGTCGTGGAATACGATGCTTGAAGATTTTGCTGCAGTTGTACCAAATGCCACCCTAACACAACCGCTGGTAGGCAAACAATGGCGTAAGCAAAATCGAAACTTACCAGGGGAGAGTATGGGCAGTGTAAATGTATATCGAGTTGCCCACCAACACCATGAGGCCTTCCTGCACTCCACCAATGTGCGACCTACTTAGAAAAAGCTCCTCTGATCATCAGATTGGAACTACGAGCTGAAGCTCATGTGACACCAGCCGAAGGAACTGGAGCTACAACACAAGATGAACGGTTCAGTTTAAGCTGCAGTGACTTTCCACACTCCCGTAATGCCGCCAACCCAGCCACAGGGAAGCTGGACTCCTCGGGACAAGACACCATATATTAGAAAAATAAAACGTTGTACAGGGAGCTGGCGTCCATACTCCAGGAAGACCCCACCCAAGCTTTGAACTATGACAAATGGAAATTGCAATCTGGACTGCCGAATGGCATATCTGTCGCGCACCTCACTTCGCTTTATGCGCGCGCCTAACTCCCAACCTGGCCGCCGGGCCAACTTGGAGCTTCGGCTGCTCACCGGGGCATAACGGTCCCCCTTTGATCTCCCAAAGAACCCTCCAATGATTTGGAACCAGCGGAATTCCCTTTGGTAGTTGGCAGTCCGGAACAGCTCCCCACTCTTTGGTCGCTTTCCGGCTCGCTCGCTTACTCACTAGTTTTTGGTCACCAACGGGCTTGCACCGTTCTCGGGGTTACTACTCCCTATATATACTTTTGTAGCTATCCGCGGGGGTTTCATAAACAACCATGCCATTTTATGGCGAACCACCACGAACACCCTCGACTCCCGGTGATGAGTCGCGGTGAGTCTTGGCCCACCCACCACAGCCCCTATGGACCGTGATGAGTCCCAAGACTCCCCACGACTCCCACCACGAGGTCTCCGCCCCAGGGTGAGTCCTATGCCACCCCCACTAAGTCCCGCTAAGCTACCACCACCCCTTGTGGAGCCACCCCCACCGTAACCCGGTGTGCGGGGCTCCACGTAGTGAGCGCCTCCGCCTCCTTGAGTGCCTTGGGCACTCAAGGGTGCTTCAGCCCCCCCATACCTATTGCTGCCATTGCCCTCACCACAGGGGCAGCCCCTCTTGTGTCCCGACCCCCCCTGCCCTCAAGGCAAAGGGCCGCGACAATATCACAATGCATGAGGTCCATAAAAGTCGATTTGGCCCGGGAAACAAAGAAAGCCAGCGCCACAACTAACTTTTTGTATCTGGGTATGAAAGCCTACTTTATGTGGAAACTAACCTCAACTAGACCCTCCCGCTCTTGCCATAAGGCAATATTTAACCGTCACTTGATCCATACATTGACACTCTCCTCCATAACTTCATCCGTGATCATTCATCCGCACCGGACGCCTAATTTACATCCAATATCCACTTTGAAAACCCCAACCCAACCCACATCTCAATTATGGTACCTTCATACAATACGCCATATGTACACTATACCCCATATGAACACTCCCTCTATACAATATTATGCTCTACCCGGCCAGACCGCTACTCCAATTTTAGTTTACCTCCCCAACCTATGCTGACTCATGCTATCCACACCTTTATAATGTGCCACTACCCATGTCAATCCCTAGCCTAGTAAGATGGCCGTTAAGGTACTCCAAAAGGATTTCCCAACCAACCCATTTCCGGTATTTTCTCTAGGCCATGTATTCAACTGCTACAAGCTCCACTACTCCCTATCCTACCCGACAACCCTCTCCACCATTCCCCAGCCCTTAGCACATCAAGGCACTCCATCATATAGGCCGCCAATCTAATCCCCTCATTCGTGGCCCATATGGTCGATATCACCTACACCCAGCAAAATGTAAACATTACTACCACCACCCCCCTGCTCTTAATAATGCATATATAAATACGTGCCTCAACCTAATCCTATTACGGTGTGGTGATATTCACCCGAACCCAGGACCGGTCACTATTAATGAAATTATCAGCAACCTATCCACGGATGCACAAGACATATATGCCCTATACTTTCAGCCGAACACCATCTCACTCGTACGTAGCTACCGTCACATTCTAGACCACTTCACACCTTTCTTCCCAAATTGTCAAAACTCCGAATATACACCCACACACCACATTGTAACTTTTGGGCTACCCTCCAACTGCTACCCAGCACTTACTAAAGCCCTCTGCAAACTCAAAACTTTTACCGCATCACAGCTCTTTTTCTCCCTTGTCGTCATCATCTCCCCTCTCCCAGAGACATGTAATGGATATCTTTCAATCTCCCAAATCCGATCCCTCCTACGTCAATTAAAAGAGCTATTGCCCCCCCCCCCCCCCCCCACTGCTTATCCGAGATCCATAACTCCCTCAAACTTTTAGACTCTCAAACCGGGGTTGTACATAATATCCTAGGGGACCACCTAGCAACGGTCACCACACCCGACCAAGACCACCAGCTCATTAACAAATTCCCCTTCCTCTCCACGGATATCCTGGCCGCCACACTTAATGCAGTTACCCCGATACCCGGCTATGATCCCCCAACTGTTAGATCCCATACCGAGGAACCCTCACCTGCCCCCCCCCCCCGCCCAGCCACACTCCCACCACCCCCGAGGCTTGCTCCAAGGCACTTAATATCACTTCATGGAACGTGGGCTCCCTGACTACCAGCATACAAAGTTTGCTCCACCTTTTCTCCAACACATCACAACCACATATTTTCCACTTGCAAGAAACCAAGCTGCACACCAACAATACCAGCAGCTCTTATATAAATAATCTACTACCCGACTACCACCTCCTATATGGTAACCCCTTAATTGCCCAGCAATGTCTCTTGCGTCGCTCCGCACCATACAAACCCACTAGGGGCGGCGTGGCACTTGGTATCCTTCGTACACACCACTCTCCCAACACTACTACCAAGATAACCGTCCCTATCCCCATCCGATCCCACCTTCAAATAATCCAGCTACACCCACCGGCACTGTGCCCCATCACTCCCATACACTTATATATGCCTTCTCATACAGACGACCTCCCCCTCATACCTGACATACTACACACTATCTCCCACACAGTTTATCATCCAGATTACCCACACCACCACGTCATCCTAGCTGGCAACTTTAACAGAGATATCGCATTGTTGGGTCACCCATATAACGGAACCCACAAACCCCCCTCCTCTGTGGATCACGAATGGGCTACATTCACCCAACTCCTAAAACTTAAATATATCCCTGCCGACTATCACTATTCCAGACAGGGGGGTCTTCGCTACTCCTCTTTAAGCCTACTTGATGGCTTCTACCTCAGAACAGGTAATGTAATCCCAACATACCTTCAAAGCCACGTTCATATCAATAGTCTATGCAACTCAGACCATTACCCGGTGTCTATTTCCCTCCCCCCATCCCTTATACCATGTCGTCCCATTCCCGATGTACATACCCCGCCCCCTCAACCCAGAATTCTCTCACCCATTCCCCAATGCAACATCAAGGTGTTTGAGAGCCATTTTCACTCAGCCTCCTCTACCTTCATACACAAATTCTCCCATACACTCTCCGACACTAATATACTTTTATCCCCTGAGGCCGCCTGGGCCGAAGCCGAAATCACACTTACCTCTACGGTACTAGAAATGACTAAAAGTGTCCTAGCCACATGCTCAGCCCCCCCCAGATCTTCCCCAAACCACTCGCTCAAAGCAAAACGAGGCTACCTCACCAGGACGCAGAAACAAGAATGGACCTCCTACCTTGACATCTACCATACCATACGACGAGCTCTCGCCGTTATACCCCCCTCTTCGTCCCCGTCATATAACAACTAGAGACCTGACCGCCGCATAACCTGTTTAAACACCTTAA
Organism: Takakia lepidozioides; assembly: GCA_030704615.1. NCBI lineage: Eukaryota > Viridiplantae > Streptophyta > Takakiopsida > Takakiales > Takakiaceae > Takakia > Takakia lepidozioides. Next base: position 6,997,913 of record CM060732.1, on the reverse strand, counting down.
TTGTATGCCAATCACTTATGCCCCCACCTGAGGACTCAACGTCTCTTCCCCAATGGACCGCATCCGTCTCCAAGATCGGTCGGGATGCAAAAAAAACTGCCTATATTATTACAAAACAAAAAGCCACTGCCAATCACAAAAAATTCATTGCCTCCTTTGGCAAACTATTACATGAACACCCTAAAAGAGCCCACAAAGCCAGCACCACAGAATACTCCGGTTCCTACTACGGTTCTACCCCTCCTATTCCCATACTACATGGCACCATCCAAGGTGACACACTGAGCCCCTACCTATCATCATTTTTCTTGAACCCCTACTAAGATGGTTGGCTCGCGGTAACCTAGGATACCAATACAAAACCTCTTCTAATGAAATATCCGGCTGCGTATGCCGACGACCTTGCCATTCTTGCACACAAGCCCCAACATCTCAATCGTCAGGTTGACAGATTATCTCGCTTCAACCAGTGGTCTGGTATGGAGCTAAGCCTTCACAAATGTGCGGTCACCGCAACCACACACCACAGTAAGTTCACAGAATCCACGATAGCCTCCCATTGCAAACTTCACATACATTACCAACAAAAACCCTTCCCATTCTTGGGCCCGGACGAACCCTACACTTATTTGGGCATCCAGCTAGTGGATCCCCTCCCTCAAATGGCATATACAGAAAGCCACAACACTCTCTAAATTAACCAACAAAAGCCTGGCCCTTCTCAAATCCCCGGTCTCCATCCGCCCCAAACTAGCTATCATACAAACAGTCCTCAAACCACAAGTCCAATACGCCTTCCACGCGGCCCCATTCTCACTACCAGACATCAAACAACTTGACAAAAATATTATCAGACTCACCAAACGTATTTGTGGCCTACCCACTAGTACTCCGAACGCTCTCACTCAGCTCCCACAAGACAGCTATGGAATAGGATCTAGCCCCTTAATTATCTCATATGCCGCACCCTTGGCTCGCAACTTCAAGAAGCCCTCAACGACCCCGGCCGCCTAGGGCTCATTTTTAGAGGACTTCTTAAACACCTGGCTGTTAAATATAATGGACTATATTCCCTCCCCACCCTCCACCCCAGTCTTGCCTCCACTCCCCCACCGCCCGCACACTGTTTACCCTTCGACAAATGAAGATTAGCATACAAACTGACTTACCGGGATACCCCAACACTATATCACCACTTGAACGTGCTTGGCATCGTAGCCCTTTTTCCTCACAGTTTGAAGCCTTGCACCCGCGTAAAAAAAAACTCATTCTTGCCTACTTCAAAGCTCGGCATATATCTACCCTCACCCAACTCACCACAGCCACTGGTGCTCGATTCTTAACCCCAAGTCAATTTACCCTGAAACACTCCCGTGCCACTATCAAGACACGTAGATATCTGCTACACCTCCGCTCCCTATTCTGTCACCCGACTGCCTCATGTACCCTTGAGTGCGACCTCTCATGCTCACTCTTCCCACATAACCAGCAAGATCTCCTCCCAGAATTCAGAACAACGCCAGCTATCTCAATACTCCAACAACTCAGAGCCTCACACAACACACATGTAGATCCTCCTCCAGGCATCCCCCTCTCTCCTCCCCCTTCTCTCCTTCCCAATCCCGTAACTAATTATTGTCAATTTACTCCCCCTAACTCCCTAACTCCCACCTCCCTCCCACCTAACCCATACTTAGTCAACCCTGACCATCCCGAGGCCTTCGTTATTGAGGCTATCCTAGGCATCAAAACACAAACCTCCCTTGACGCCACGTGTGTCGATACATACTACCTATGTAAATGGGCAGGTTTCCTAGTAGAAGACAACACTTGGCAAATAGAAGAAGACCTCTTCGGGAACCATGAAGACTGTGACCCTGCTCACAACCGTACCCTCCTCACCAAATTCCATAAATCAACTAACACCCAATACTTGGCACACACCCACAAACACCATATCTCCCAATCCCAACCGATGGACGCCCGATACATTCGCAACCCATTAGTCGCCCCAAATATTCATATAACAATCACTGAATGTAACCTAGACAAAGATATTAACCAAGTCTTCCCCATCATATGCCCCAGCCGTACAATATCCAATATTTACACAGTCAATGGTCGCTTTGTCGGGTCTATCTCTCATGTAAGGATTGCCTGGCTCTGGGACAGATATACTGCCTCCCTCACTCACACTAGCCAGCTACAACCCTCAAGGCAAGACTTTGCCACTGAAGTCTGTTGGCTTGTTGACAGATATCTAAGCGACACCCCTCCCAAAAAACCCCACACCCTCGACAAACTAGCTCAAGCCTATATACATAGCACCATCCCCTCAAACATCCTCAAGTTTCTCATTACCTCATTTCAGATTACCCACTCCTATTACTCAAGTCCACTCATGTGTCCCATTGAGCTCGATTCCTATGACAGCCTGCACCCTCGCGACTGTGTATTTGGAGCCCTAGGCTCCGCAACCCAACATACCTGGTCGGGCAATGGCCTTGCCCACCCGCCACCCGGGCCCCTCACACATGAGGCTCTTCAATGGGCGCGCTTTGCCGCCCACTCCTCCCCCTCCTCCACCACTATCCTCATTCTCACACAGCAAAGGTCACCTGACCAACAACACCCCCTTCTACAACTCCCCAGGGGGGTAACACCATTAGCTGCCATTGAACCCAACCAACTTTGCTATACACGCAACCTACATTTTCCCAAACAGCGTAGCTACGGCGTGAGCCCAGCCCCGTGAGCCTGGGAGCTAAGCTCACATTGTAGCTGCAAAGCATGAGCGGCACAAATCTGCTGGAGAAGCGAGTCCTATAGGCGAGGATTGCAGGAAGAGGGCCTATTACCGTGGACAAAACAAAGGGGGCCACCATGCACCATGTCTGCAATGCCTGCACAAAAAGAGGAATATGAAAATATGGCAGATTTGAGCTCAGAATGATTGACACACTTTATTTCAACTCACAGATAGACGCTTACAATGAATGGCATGTGCATTTGTCCTGGTTCCGTGAACGAAATGTATGTGTTTGTCCTAAATGCAAAGACTTCACACGGTAACCTGGAAACCAGCATGGGAAGCGGGCATGGGTCGTATGTGTTCAAAGAGAATTTGGCGGAGCCCTACGTGAGGTGTCCCGCTGCAGAAGGGTGATGACTTCTCCGTAGCCTAGTGTGGCTTGGTGAATGAATTGGTCTCTCTTGCCGTCGCAACACATAATTACAAGGTATATGTAATATTGATGCTTGCAGGGGACCCACTTCCCTCTCATGCCGAGAGCGCCCTCACGCATCATTACAAAATCCGGACAAGTGCACGTAGGGAAATTCCCCACGGTAACCTGATATTCTTTGCCATGAAGAATTGAGCCAATAGACAGCACTGTGTAAATCCGTCCATACCCCGGGGCAGGGACTTCGGTGATACGAGTCACCCGAGCCTGCAAAATTCTAGCCTATTCCATCTTGCATTCGTGATCTGCACCCGAAGCAACACGACGCACTGTTTTTCCATCTCTTTTTGTTGGGTGGGAGTCGGCACCGGGTGGAGGCATTGCCAGAGCATGTGGCACATCTGTGCCGACAGTGCATGAGGGCACCACCCGGGACCATGCAAGACAGAACCCTCCCTCCTCCAGCATGCTTATCTCGGTTGATGACAACGACGTCCCAAGTTTGACAGGCCAAATTGCGGGGGGAGGGGGCTTCATTATCACCGAAGGACGAATTGTTCCCTTGACGCATCGTGCCATATCGTCTGGGCAGAACCAGAACTTGTGGTCCTTTGACTCCCCACTATGATAAGGTCGGAACAACCCTGTGAATGTTGGAGCTGGAGTCCCCCTGGAGCCTTTGTATATTTTTTATTTGCATTTCTTGAAAGAGGGGGTCCGAATTGCCATGCAAGCCACTCTAGATCCTGGTGGGGTGCGTTCTATATGCCACTCACTATCAATGCAATCAGATTCATGCACCATGGCCACCACCTCCTCCAATGGGATTCTTGCTGTTGTGCTTGCATGATCTGCACCTGCTCCACTGGAGGAGGACCCACCTGGGAAGGGGCGGGCACACGACTTAGTCTGCACTGGAGACACCCTTGGTACAGAGAAATTGACCCTGTCCGGCCGATGGGAATTTCCATCCGACCCTGCATGATCATGCAATTTCCTTTTGCATGATCCAAATCTTTTCTCGCCTTCCAAATGGGGGAGCCTGGATTGCTAAGGGGAGCCTTCAGTGCATCTATTCAGAGCTCTGGCCATCTTCGAGGGGTCTCCGGACCTACTCGCAGCCCTTAGCATCAACAAAGTTGTATCAAGGCCCTTGCCTCCGCCCCGTCCCATCAGAAAATTGCGGTACCTGGTTTGTTGTGTAAGTGCCCGCACCACCATGTCGTCAGCAGTGACCACATACAAGTCACATCCTACTTTGGTAGATTGCTGCATCCAGGCGTTGTGAACAGTCTCCGCTAGTATCTACTAAGTTCCAGTTAATCATGCATTCATTCCACAGCTTCACCCATGTCTCTCTACACAGTGTGATTGTATCGAATAAGTATCAGATTATGATTTATCAGGTATCAGGTCAATGCCATGGTGACTCTAATTTGCCCTACAGTATAATTCTACAGCTTGCATGAACTAAGCCTCATTCAAGTCATCATCTCCTCTACACTGTTTCCTGCTCTCCGTTACGTTTCTTCCTCTCCTGAACAAGTCGCCCTCCTCCAGAGTGATCCCCTTCCCGTTGCCGCTCTCCTTATCTACCCGCAAGCTATTCTAACCACCTAACTAACTAACCATCATCCTTGAAGTAACACGTTCCCTCTGCAGATGTCGTTCCCTCACAGTCGTTCCCTGTCAATGATAACTGTTCCCTATGTACTGTGACAGGCTGTGTCAAGATGTGCCGAGCTGTGACTGGCTGTGTAAAGCTGTGTCAGGCTGTGTGAAGTTGTGTCAGGCTGTGACTGGCTGTGCGAAGCTGTGTTGGGCTGTGCGAAGCTGTGGCGGGCTGTGTCAAGCTATGGCGGGCTGTGACTGGCTGTGCGAAGCTCCCTAAAGCCTGCTCCTGCCATCCCTAAGACTCATGTTGGTCTCAGTCTGCGCAAAAATTAAGGGTACCCCACAGAACCCATAAAAGCGTCTAAGTCCCAAGCAGCCCTCTAACATTTACCCCTCCCCCTCTCAAAAAGCCGTGTCCTCACGGTTTACTGTTTGGGATTAGCAAACCTTTGTGAGCGAGCACCCTTCTGACGGTGAGAGTCTCGTGAAGGACTCTGTGTGCGAGCCCGAGTCATGTCACTGGCTGATGGAGATGATTGAGCACTACCTAGAAATGTCTGACCTTCCTTTGGCTGATAACGAGGTAACCTCTCAGGCATAGAAGATCCCCGTCGTTTCTTCTCTGCCATCTGAAGTGCAGAATCCTCTGCCATGTCAAAAGAGTCCTCGGAAGAAACAGTAGTATCAGAATCCTCGTCCCCCCTTAGGTGTTTTAACGGCCGAACTTTAAGTGGAATCCTGTGTGGCATACAATGTGGTCCTACCATGTCTGGAAGTTTAAATTGTACAACTTGCTGGGGGGCTGCTATTTCATGAGCGGCATGAGCATGAACGAAAAAAAAAAACATGAGCGGGCCATTGTGTGTCCACGGAAATAGGGTTAGGAGGCACGGAAATAGGGTCATGTGGACTTGTCATAGCAATGAAATGCAACATTTTATTGCAAATTTTGTGGCAAGCCACGTCTATACAAGTGTGTCCTAACTGACATAGCAGGAATGGGAACTACTCTCATACACCTTCCGAGGAACTTGGCCCTCCTTCTTCCTCATCCCCCTCATCCCCCCCATCCTCCGAGCTCTGTGATGCATCGGTTGCACTATGTCTCTCAAAAATTCCGTCCTCTCCTTGGGGGGCTGTCCACCTCACCTCCTGGGAATCTTCTGCCTCTTCTCCCCCACTTTCCTTAGCAGAATCCAAGATAAATCTACGAGCCCGACGGGCTCTAATATCTGCTGCCTCCTCCCTCATCTTCATTTTCTTGAGGCTTGCCTCGTCTACAATCTGTTGTACACGACTAGGTTCGGAAGACCTCCTAATGGATGGGGCTGCTATTTCATGAGCGGCATGAGCATGAGCGGAAAAAAAAAAGCATGAGTAGACCATTGTGTGTCCACGGAAATAGGGTTAGGAGGCACGAAAACAGGGTCATGTGAAGTTGGAATGTGGCACCAGTGGACTTGAAATGCAACATTTTATTGCAAATTTTGTGGCAAGCCACGTCTATACAAGTGTGTTCTAACTGTCATAGCCGGAATGGGCACTACTCTCCTACACCCTCCGAGGAACTTGCCCCACCTTCTTCCTCATCCCCCTCATCCCCCTCATCCTCCGAGCTCTGTGATGCATCAGTTCCACTATGCCTCTCAAAAATCCCGTCCTCTTGGGGGACTGTCCACCTCACCTCCTGGGAATCTTCTGCATCTTCTCCCCCACTTTCCTCAACTGAATCCAAGACAAATCTACGAGCCTGACGGGCTCTAATAGCTGCTGCCTCCTCCCTCATCTTCATTTTCTTGAGGCTTGCCTCGTCTAAAATCTGCTGTACACGACTAGGTTCGGAACACCTCCTAATGGACACCGAAGCAAGCCGAGCAACATAAGTAGGAAGGATGTAGTCCCTTTCTGGACTAGGCATGAAATCCCCCTCTGGCAAAAAAATGCACGTTCCTCCTGCCCATGAACTGCGGTGTAGATGTCCCTCCTACAGTACTGGGCATCCTACAGTAAGAACAAATCCACTTGAAGAATGTCAATACCAGCAGAAGCAGAAACGGTCTTTCAATGAAATAAAAGAGCGAGGGGAGGTGCCTCACAAAATCAGGAGGCAACTTACAATGCGACCACTCACTCGTAAACCATTTTCGGCACCATTTTCCTAGGTTGGGCCCGAAAATGGCCAAGTCCCAGAACTGACTGGGCACGGAACTAGAAAAATGGCGCCGAATTTCCGGTTGCGGTTCCAGCCACCCTAGGGACTTAGCCATTTTCGGGCCCTGAACTAGAAAAATAACACCATTTTTCCATTTCGGGGCTGAAAATGGCTAAGTCCCAGATCTGACTGGGCCCGGAACTGGAAAAATGGCGCCGAATTTCTGATTTTGCTGCCAGCCACCCTAGGGACTTAGCCATTTTTGGCCCCGAACTGGAAAAATGGCGCCATTTTTCCAGTTCGGGGCCAAAAATGGCTAAGTCCCAGATCTGACAGGGCGTGGAACTGGAAAAATGGCGCCGAATTTCCGGTTGCGGTTCCAGCCACCCTAGGGACTTAGCCACTTTCGGGGCCTTGAACTGGAAAAATGGCGCCATTTTTCCATTTCGGGGCCGAAAATGGCTAAGTCCCAGATCTGACTGGGCCCGGAACTGGAAAAATGGTGCCGAATTTCCAGTTGCGGTTCTAGCCACCCTAGGGACTTAGCCATTTTCGGGGCCCTGAACTGGAAAAATGGCGCCATTTTTCCATTTCGGGGCCGAAAATGGCTAAGTCCCAGATCTGACTGGCACCAAAATCGGAAATTCGGCGCCATTTTTCCAGTCATGCAGGTAATTCGAAGAGCGGATGGATGGAAATCCAGCGCCGGATTTCCATCCGCCAGGTAAGTCGGCGCGCAAAATTTCCGTCATGTAGGTAATTTGAAGAGCAGATGGATGGAAATTCGGCGCCGGATTTCCATCCTCCAGGTAAGTCGGCGCTGCAAATTTCTGTCATGCAGGTTACTTGTGAACGGATGGATGGAAATCCGGCGCATGATTTCCATCCGCCAGGTACAAAATTTCTGTCATGCAGGTAATTCGGAGCGCGGATGGATGGAAATCCGGCGACGGATTTCCATCCTCCAGGTAAGTCGGCGCGCAAAATTTCCGTCATGCAGGTAATTCGAAGAGCGGATGGATGGAAATCCGGCGCCGGATTTCCATCCGCCAGGTAGGTCGGCGCGCAAAATTTCCATCATGCAGGTAATTCGGAGCGCAGATGGATGGAAATCCGGCGCCGGATTTCCATCCTCCAAGTAAGTCGGCGCTGCAAATTTCCGTCATGCAGGTAATTCGAAGAGCGGATGGATGGAAATCCGGCGCCGGATTTCCATCTGCCAGCTAAGTCGGCTCGCCAAATTTCCGTCATGCAGGTAATAGGAAGGGCGGATGGATGGAAATCCGGCGCCGGATTTCCATCCGCCAGTTAAGTCGGAGCGCGGCCGGATGGAAATCCGGCGCCGAATTTCCATCAGGCAGGTAATTCGGAGGGCGGATGGATGGAAATCCGGCGCCGGATTTCCATCCGCCAGCTAAGTCGGAGCGCAGCCGGATGGAAATCCGGCGCCGAATTTCCATCCTGCAGGTAACTCGGAGCGCCGAATTTCCGTCATGCAGGTAATTCGGAGAGCGGATGGATGGAGATCCGGTTGCCGAATTTCCATCCTGCAGGTAATTTGGATCCCGGATGGACGGAAATCCGGCGCCGAATTTCCATCCAGCAGGTACCTTGGATCGCTGCTGGATGGAAATTCGGCGCCGAATTTCCATCCGCCAGGTAAGTCGAAGCGTCGAATTACCATCCTGCAGGTAATTTCTGAGCGTGGCCGCTAGGTTTTTGGTCTAAAAAGACACTAAACCTTTAGTTTTTTGGCTGAAGTCCACTTTCAGACACGTTTTTCAGGGAATTCTCGACTGCTAGGGGGAAATCCGAACGGCCCCGGACGGAAATTCGGCGCCGTTTTTCCATCCTGGGAGGTTTTTATGTCGGCCTGTTTTCAGCCAGACCCCCTGACACGACTTCTTTTGGGGGGGCCCGGATGGAAATTCGGCGCCGAATTTCCATCCGGGAGATGCTCTCTGTCGGACAGGTGCCGGCCTCCCCGCCCGAAGCGACTTCATCCGGGCGTCCTCTGTTGGATATTCGGTGCCGAATTTCCGTCCGGGGGTTGTAATTTGACGGCCAGGTGCCGCCCTCTCCCCCCGAGCCGACTGCATCCGAACGGCCCCGGATGGAAATTCGGCGTTGTTTTTCCATTCGGGGAGGTTTTTATGTCGGCCAGTTTTCGGCCTGGCCCCCCGACAAGACTTCCTTTGGGGGGGCCCGGACGGAAATTCGGCACCGAATTTCCATCGAGGGGATGCTCTCTGTCGGACAGGTGCCGGCCTCTCCGCCCGAGGCGACTTCATCCGGGCGTCCCCTGTTGGATATTCGGTGCCAATTTTCCATCCGGGGGTTGTAATGTGACGGCGAGGTGCCGGCCTCTCCCCCCGGGCCGACTGCATCCGAATGGCCCCGGATGGAAATTCGGTGCCGTTTTTCCATCCGGGGAGGTTTTTATATCGGCCAGTTTTTTGGCCTGACTCCTCGACGGGACTTCCTTTGGGGGGCCCGGATGGAAATTCGGCTCTGAATTTCCATCCGGGGGATGTTCTCTGTCGGACAGGTGCCGGCCTCTCTGCCCGAGGCGACTTCAACTGGGCGGCCCTTGTTGGATATTCGGTGCCGAATTTCCATCCGGGGGTAGTAATGTGACGGCCCGGTGCCGGCTTCTCCCCTTCAGCCGACATCATCCGGGCGGCCCCCCACTTTCTGACTGCATACCGTTGGCAGTTATTGCGCAAAGACCAGGGGCCGCATTCCAGAGACAAGGTTCATTAACACTCTGACTGTGGATTTTTGAGATAGTTGGCTCCCTGGATTTGGATCAGGTTTCGTCGCACGGACAAATCGGCACCGCATTCCTTCCCATTGGTGCATCCCCCTTCTACCAGGGAGCTTGCCCGCACGCCATCCTGGCTGTTTTGTGTGCACATCTCCCATGGCGGAAAACCCGAGCACTACAGTGTACTGCCCTCCTCATGAGCATAGAGCTTCATTTCCGTGCAGAGGGGACATCTGCCGTGTGATCGACCGGTGACTTGGTAGCAGCAGCAACAGTCGCAGGACCTTGAACAAAGTCGTCGTCCGAGTCACTCCCTTGGGTCCCCTCCTGCGCCTCCTCCGATGCCCCGATGGTTTTCTGTTTTTTGGGTGTTACTGTACTCACCTGTTTCCTTGTCCTTTTCTTTTGGCCTTTATTCTTCTCATTCAATTTCTCCTGAATTCCTGCCTGAGCAAGCTCTGCCGCTATCCTAGAGTTCGCAAGCGCTTTTGCCTCTTTTGGACCCAGCGGAGGCAGCGGAGCCCGGTTTCGTCGGGCCTCAGCATCCAACTTCAATTGAAACTCGGATGGGTCGAGTGAGCCGGGCGGAAGGTCCACATACCAAGGGCAATCACGCAAATGTTCCAGATGCCACTCCGTCACAATAACGTCAGTGTACATGGAGTCAGCCCCAGGGTTCCTCCATGCCAGTGGCTCGAAAGACAGATGACCTTTCTCCAAAAGGGAGAGCTTGCAGTACCCGCATTCATGAAAAACACAGAATGAGGTCCCTGAACTGGAAATTCGACACCATTTTCCCAGGTTGGGGCAGAACTGACTGGGCCTAGAACTGGAAAAATGGCGCCGAATTTCGGTTTTCGGTGCCAGCCACGCTAGGGACAGCCATTTTGGGAGCCCTGAACTGGAAATTCGGCGCCATTTTCCCAGGTTCGGGCCGAAAATGCCTAAGTCCCTGAACTGACTGGCCCTGGAATTGGAAAAATGGCGCCGAATTTCGGTTTTCGGTGCCAGCCACCCTAGGGACTTAGCCATTTTGGGAGCCCTAAACTTGAAATTCGGCGCCATTTTCCCAGGTCCGGGCCGAAAATGCCTAAGTCCCTGAACTGACTGGCCCTGGAATTGGAAAAATGGCGCCGAATTTCGGTTTTCGGTGCCAGCCACCCTAGGGACTTAGCCATTTTGGGAGCCCTGAACTGGAAATTCGGCGCCATTTTCCCAGGTCCGGGCCGAAAATGCCTAATTCCCTGAACTGACTGGCCCTGGAATTGGAAAAATGGCGCCAAATTTCGGTTTTCGGTGCCAACCACCCTAGGGACTTAGCCATTTTGGGAGCCCTGAACTGGAAATTCGGCGCCATTTTCCCAGGTCCGGCCCGAAAATGGCGATGTCCCAGAACTGACTGGGCCTTGAACTGGAAAAATGGCGCCGAATTTCGGTTTGTGGTGCCAGCCACTCTAGGGACTTAGCCATTTTGGGTGCCCTAGACTAGAAATTCGGCGCCATTTTTCCAAGGACCAATTTTTATGCGCCACATGAGGTCTCTAACATCCTGAAATGCAAGGACTTGAAAGGAAGGCATCGCGTATGTACCTGTACAGAAGGCGCATTGCTGCTTTGTCCGCGTTCGGCTGGTCGGTGAACTCGTGGCTCCGGCGGGCATGGGGTATCTCCCGAAAGAATAGGTCGGTTTTGTACAGCAGAAAGTACCTCGTCACATAGTCGCGTAGGCTCTCTGCTGCAGGAGAAATCTCCATCTTGAACTGATGTGCTTGTGTGTCCAGCTGCTCTTGCGCATTCGTCGTCATCTGTGGAGATTCTCCATCAGATCGCCTTCCTGAAAAAATACAATGAATCCACCCCCTACAAGAGTAGAAGCGCCAAACGAAGCGTGGGAAAGTACCTGAAACCACCATGTCATGCGGTTCATCCACATGTCGAATGTCGGGTCAGACAGTTTGTCCGGTTTGGGGAAGCTCCACATGTCCCTTGTACTTTGGGAACCATTCCAGATTTGGAGCCACCGGGTCTGTCCAACCACCCAGCATATTCGTAAGCGCCAAACACCACAAAAACGAGTTGTTGCCACCACAATTTGGTTAAGAATGTATCACATTTTCTGTTGCATCCACACAGGATGTGGCTAGACGATGGAGCTTCTCCAATGTCATCGTGGGCTTCAGAGCGCGGGAGTAGTGCTTCCCCACCTCCACCAGAAAGTCGGCACCAAGGGCGGGATCAGCTATGGCCACGTACTTTACCATCCGCGACTTGTACTTTATGCGGGCCCTGGCCTCCGCAGCTTTGAGATACGATTCGAGTGCCGGGAGGATTAGATTCTTCTCCTCTGACTCCATGTAGAACCTCCGCGCATGTGCCAAATCCTGCTGAATTTTTGTCTGTCAAGAATGCGCACATAAGATTAGAGATCCTGCTCAACACTTTTTCTTCTATTGGGGGAGGAGAGACAGATTAGCTCAACAAAACAGTCAGGAGCTTTACCCGAAATATGTAGTCCACCATGGCGTCCATGCTCAGCCTATACCAGGTTCTGTCTGCCTTTGCCTCCGACTTGCGCAGGAGGTCGGCACTGAGCGAATTGGCAAACTCTTGCACCCCCTGCTTCCCGACATCCTTCACTTGGAAGAGCATATGGGACAAGTTGATGGCAATGAAGGCATTCTCAGTCACCCTGCAATGCCACATTTCCATCAAACAATTCTGAAATGGGAATTTACAACAAATATGAGGATTCGCAATGAAATGACTTACAATCGGATGGGTCCAAAAGCAAGAGGCGTTGTAACTTACGAGTTGATGTCCGCCATTGAAGCTTTGAGAAGACTGCGATCTTTGGGCCCCGCAACCTTCAGCACAACACACTCCACGGCGAAATGCCAATCGAGGTCGTTGGGGTGGGCTTCGGCTATGTGCTCCATCCATGCCAGGAGGCGATGATTGCCGTCCCACACGTAAAAGATCTTTCCGGACAAGTGCTGGAAAAGAGGATCAGTAACAATCGATCTCTCGAACTCCTCATTTTGCCTTTGCCAATGGGGACCCCATTTGTCCACCTCATCGGAAGTGTGGGCACAGGAAGCTCCGTGGTCATTCTCAATGGAAACGTAAAACGCGGCAGACCCCATTCGATATCCATCCCGGAAAGAGAATTTCAGCTTGTCGATATCGCCTGGGAGGGCAGGTCTCACCACCTGCAAAGACACCAAGCGGCAAAGGGGGTTCCCAAGTCAGTTCGGAGTGGGATTGGCTCTGCCAAGAAGTTGGCATTTGAGGGCGAGCCTACACGGCGGTATTCGGCGGTGACGTTTACGCACAGGCCAAAGCTAGAACCTCCAACCATCATCCAATGCGTCAATGAGAGCTTCCTTGACGCTCTCGCTGCCAGGGCGAAGAAGGTGGCACACAACAAGTCTATGGCGGAGCAGAAGGGGAAAGCCAAGAAGAGGGCTGCCGGTACAGAGCCTAAAGACACCCCTGGTTTTGAAGCCATGATGGAATTCTTCACAGCTGTGAGCACGGATTGCAAGAGCACTGGGGGGGGGGTTGAGGTGGAGAGAGCTTGCGATATGATTCTCCTCGACATTCCAGATGGGGAGCTGCTGGAGGGCCTGGATGGTGTGCCCAACTGGAACAGGTTTACTGAGGACTACTGGGAAGCCGGGTTTGGGCTGGCGGGGATGCTCCTTGATGACGGTGGATGTGTGGTTGTCCTTGCCACAAGAGCACAGAGAATGCGGTGGCAAGATGGACACCGAAAATTGTCACCCCGGTCCTCCCTAGAAAATGGTTTTGCATCAATACACAGGGGTTGCGAACAGAGGGCCAAAGTGTAAGTTATCAATCTATTGCATTCACCTCATATTGTGGTGTATCTAAACTAGATCCCGGAGTTGACCCCTCTTTTGTTGGATGTGCAGACATTGGTGTTTGAGGCATATTGCTTTGTGAAGAGAGGGTCTACGTTCAAATTCCGCAACGACGGTCGTCTTGTTGATGCCGCTGTGGACCCTGTTACCTATGATGTCCTCTACAACTATGTGCCCCACTCCAGTATGCCGAAGAACACAAAGACAGGCAAACCGTGGCGGTACAGCCAGACCCGGAGCCCCGCTTTCATCCAAACCCTCATGGAGACGTGCTCGGATGTCCAAGGGCAGATTCTTGACCTCACATGTGGCACGGGTAAGCCTTCACGTGCTCAGTATGTCCCCTAGCCCGATTGCAATTGCATGCCGCAAGCTATTAACCGCCCGCTTTGTTCCTCAGGTGCTTCAATGTGGGCAGGGACGTTGTCCGACAGGCATGTGTTCGCCTTCGAGCCAGATACTGCCCTCCACAACTCGGAACATGCAGCGGCTGAATGTCTGCCCAAAGAGGAAGAGGCACCCTTGGAGGATGAGGAAAAATCCGAGAAGGAGCAGGGGGAGGAACAAGTTGGGATCGAGGCCGAGGAGCCCCCGGTTTACGAGTGAGTGGTCGCATTGTAAGTTGCCTCCAGATTTCATGAGGCACCTCCCTTCGCTCTCTTATTTCATTGAAAACCCTTTCTGCTTCTGCTGGTATTGACATTCTTGAAGTGGATTTGTTCTTAATGTAGAATGCCAAGTACTGCAGGAGGGACGTCTATACCGGAGTTCATGGGCAGGAGGAACGTGCCTTTTTTTGCCAGGGGGGATTTCATGCCTAGTCCAGAAAGGGACTACATCCTTCCTACTTATGCTGCCCGACTTGCTTCGGTGTCCATTAGGAGGTTAGCTATTTCATGAGCATGAGCGGCATGAGCGGCATGAGCGGAGTAGCAAGACAATCGGTTTTCATGAGCAGAAGTACAAATTTCGAAAATAAAAAACATTATAAAACATTAATTTAATGCAATGTGTCAGAAAAAACACCTTGAAGGGAAAATTGTAGTTTTGAGAGTTGTGCTCATGATATTTCGTCTTCCGCTCATGCCAATTCCCAGCGACATGTGCAAAAATGGCGCTGAATTTCGCAGTAATAGGGTCCGTAACCGGAAAAATCCGCGACGTATTTCGCGGTAATAGGTCTCTTTGGCGAAAAATGGTGCCGAATTCCGCTGCTATCGGTCCCCTCATGACAGGTGTGTAAGCCCAAAATTTGGAAATGTGGCGCCGAATTTCGGTACATGGTGTGCCGGGGATTGCACAGATGTTGGGCAGTTATGGGTCATGTAACTGGAAATTCGGCGCCATTTTTCCAGACACATCCAGACCAGTGCATGTTGGGACTTAGCCAGTTTTCGGCCCTAAATAGAGAAATTCGGCGCCATTTTTCCAGAAATGGCCCCACAACTGCTTCTGTTGGATCTCAGTTTGAATGGAATATTGCCTCATTCCAGGAGTTTTGGGGTGCATTTCATTACACTGCAAAAAAAAGTCTGATACATGAAAATGCAATTGAAAATATCCATATGGAGGATTCTCTTTGCCCCATCAATGATTTCTGGAATCCCTAAGGAGGAGTTTGTGCAGCTCGTTCACGCTCAACGCCGATGCATTGAGCGTGAACGAGCTGCACAAACTCCTCCTTAGTCTTCGTCTCACTGGATGGGTATGAACATCCCATTCCAAATGTTGGCCTCTTCGAAGCAATGGCGTGTCCCGAAGGCCCTCTCGCAAGGCCGCCCGAGGAGGGAACTCAAAGAAGATATTACCGTCGACGTCTGCGGGAAGGCATGTAACCGATTTAATTGCGAACTTGCTGTAGTCCAGCCCGGCCAGCTCCGAGCGGTGTCCCTCCATGTGAAGCCCTCGCAGAATTTCAAGAATGGATCGAACTGCGGTGCTCGTGCTGGGAATATGACTCCCTCGTCCACTGACGTCCATTGAGGACTTGCCTGATCTCTAGGACGATCTCGGAACTTCCATGACCTCGTCTGAGTCGGACAGGTTGTGAACAACCCGGTTCTCGCTCGTCTTCATTGATGGGTTCGGCTCTGGATTTACTTCGTTGCGGACTTCTCTCTTTGAGGTACCCACACTCTGATTCGCGGATTGTTTCGTGGAAGGCGCCAGGATAGAAGGTGCATTTGGCGGGCAAATGAAGTCCCCAACAGCCCTGTATATGACGCAATTCGAAGCTTGGCCGGGTACACCATGCCCCCCAGCACCCTGCCAATGTTGTTGTGGGTTGCCTCCAACATCTTGGCAGCGGCCAACTTCATATCCGCCTCCGACATGACGTCTGCTGCAGAGGGGTTCTCCGGCAGCCCACCAGGACCACCAAATCCAGCCTGTATGCTGCGAGTTTGGGGCCTGGGGATGTCCGGGAGGATGTCATCCTGGTCAGAAAGCTCGGTGTCGTCCTCCTCAACATGGTGAACCACCGGCGAAACCACCTTGAGCACTCTCCCTGGCTCTACTGCCATCTCCCCGGCTTCACCTCGAACTTGCACAATCCGTGCTCTTTGTGGTGTTCTTTCCTCTCCTCCACTCTCCACTGTATGGGTAATTGCGGGGGCTGCTCTTGTCCGCGATGGTGTAACCGGTGTGTTACTGCCTCTTTGTGGTGTCTTGGAGGGATCCACCGTCTCTGTGCGTCCCTCGCTTACATTGGCATCTGTCATTTGGGCACCCCTGGCCTCTTCAGTGGCCTTTTCTCTTTCCTCCTGGCTAGCCTTCTGTCTCGCCTGTTCTTTTGCCCTTTCTTTTGCCCTCTCACGGGCTTTCTGTTTCTTACTAGGGCTAGCAGCAGGGGAGCCCTCCAGGACGACCACCTTTGATTGAGGAGAAGGAACACCCTCGCGCGCACTGCTCACTCCCCCCTCCGCAGCCCGTGACGGCTCTCTCGCGGGGGATTGCATGTGCTTAGCTTTCTTCTTCTTCTTTGCGTGGGCGGGCCCTACTGCATGTGCATCAACAACCTCCATTGCCGGATCTGCTGTCCTCACGTCCTCACGCCCTTCACCTGCCATGCCGCCTGCACCAACCTCCCCAATGCCTATTCTGTCGTACCCTCGCTGCAGGTCCTCCCGTCCACCAACAAAAGGTTGAAGTTTGCCCTCTCGCCCCAAGTTGGGCGATTCAAACATGCGATGAGTTGGAGCGGTCGACGATACCACCAGCGTGCCGGGCTCGTCGTCACTTTGTCATTCCCAAAATCGTCAGAACCAACATTGGTGCCAAAACCAGCATCGCAACGAGCAGCGCAACCACCATAGCAACAATCGTGGAACAACAATGAAAACAAAACAAGTTTAGGAAGTATGGAGTGCCATGGAACAACAATGAAAACAAATCCAACCAATGCCTAAGAATGACATGCACAAGCAGCCTTCTCCAGAGCTGTCGGCTTTGCACACGCATTGCAAACTATCTAAGGTTCACTCAACCGGTAATATGAAACACGATGAACAAATGATCAGGAATTCCATAAGACGGGAAAACAGGGTGAAATGTTTTGAAGGCACTTCATCTTCTCAGCTCAGCATGGATTTCCTTAATTTTTAACCACTCAGACCTTGATCATTCTTCGCAACAGCTGCTGCTTTTGCGATGCAGCCATACGCTTCCAGCGATGCCAGGATTAAGATGCAAAAACAAAGCGAAACAACAAAGCGAAAGCAGAAGTGGCTTGCCTGAGAGTACTCGGCTTCAGTTAGCGCGGGTTGTGAGCAAGACACTGGAATCTCCTGCTGGAGCTTAAGTTTGGCCATGCGAGAGATTGGCCGTCGTCCGTAGTACAAAGCTTTCAACTTCCGCCGCGGTCTGGATGTGAGGTCTCTCTCAGGAGAGCCATGCCCTTCAGGCGGCATAAGTCCCAGCCAAAATGGAAAAAAATCTCAGTTTTTTGGGGTTGTGTTCTTTGGTTTTCTTATTGTTTGTTTGAGGCTCAACAGCAAATTCGAAATTGAATTCTTCTGGCAGGTCCTTTTAAGGGTGGTCTAGTGTTGAACAATGTGACTAGAGTAAGATCAAATGGTATTGAGAATGTGTGGTCAGGAGGACATGTGTCTTCAGATTGTGATGGTTTTGGTAATTGTAATTATATTTGACAGTTATAATTATGCCAGGAATCTGTGGAAGCCATCCAAAGCCCTCTTGGCACTCCTGCAAAGGCTTTGAAGAAAGCCAACTTATTGGCTGTTGAGAAGGTGCATGAATCCCACGTGCTTTGGATTTTTCACATTTTGGATAGGAGGTGGATTGATGTTGGACATTGGTACCTGTGGCATTCTTTGGCCTGGTACTGATGATTGTCAGATTTCTTTACATGATTCCTCTCAGATACTTACAGGATTGTGCAATCTGGTTCATTTATTTTTCTCAGTATTTTTCATCCCCACCTGGAAAGTCAGTAGTTGTGGCCATTCTTCTATTGCTATGTCTCAAATCTGATCCATACGTGGTATTTCCGCCTTCCACATCTGGACAGAGCCCTGCTTGGAAAAATGAAGATGACAGGGGAGCAGACGAGAGCCTTGTGGGATGCAGGATTGTGGGGTACCCTTAATTTTTGTGCAGACTCACAGATGGTAGACTTAGATCAACAGAGGCCTTAGGGGTGACAGCACAGGCTTTATGGGTGGTAGACAGTCGTACACAGCCTATCATAGTCTATCACGGCCTTACACAGCCCGACACAGTCCGACACAGCCTTACACAGTCTGTCACAGTCAATCACAGTCTATCACAGCCAGTCACAGCACGACACAGCCTGACACAACTTCACACAGCCAGTCACAGTCCGGCACAGTCACAGCCCGACATAGCTTGTCACAGCCCGTCACAGCATACATAGGGAACGGTATCATTGACAGGGAACGATATCTGCAGAGGGAACGTGTTATTTCAGGGGTGACAGCTAGTTAGTTAGGTGGTTAGAATAGCTTGCGGGGAGATTAGGCGGAGCAGCAACAGGAAGGGGATCACT
Source organism: Takakia lepidozioides (assembly GCA_030704615.1). Classification (NCBI taxonomy): domain Eukaryota; kingdom Viridiplantae; phylum Streptophyta; class Takakiopsida; order Takakiales; family Takakiaceae; genus Takakia; species Takakia lepidozioides. The sequence goes on along the minus strand of CM060732.1, from coordinate 6,979,285 downwards.
TCTTGGAGAGCACTACTTGGTCAGAGGGAGAGGAGATGAAGCGGAGAGCGGGAACAGAACCAGGAATGGAGGAAACGACGAAGATGGGAAGATGACTTGTCTGATGCTTAATTCATGCAGGCTGTAGAATCATACAGTAGGGCGGATTAAAGACACCATGGCATTGGCCTGATACCTGATAAATCTTAATCTGATACTTATTCGATACAATCATACTGTGTAGAGAGACATGAGTGAAGCTGTGGAATGAATGGATGAGTGAATGGAACCTGATAGATACTGAAGCAAACTGATGCTTCAATATACACAGTAAGGTAAATTGCTAACATGAAGGCAAGAAGAAATACAAATAGGAAGCACAACCATGATTCACTAGCTGTAGGTCATGAGTGATTGCTCTAAGCGGGCTGAGTGCTTAGAGATATCCAACTCTTCTATCTTGGAGTTTCCACCTCGGATAGCGAAGGGATGAGTGAGTAAAAGCCGCTCGACAGGGTCCACGAGTTTCGCCGTCCTCATTCTCAATGGAAACGGAGAAGGCTGGCAAACCTAGGCGGTACCCTTCTCGAAATGCAAACTTGAGCTTGTCCACATCTCCTAGAAGAGCTTGCCTGACGATGGGAAGGGAGACCATGCAACAGAGTGGAACTCAAAGAGCCCGCTGGAATACCTTGCTGCCCAGAACTCTGCCAATGCTACTGTGTGTCTCCTCCAACATTGTATCCGCTGCACTTTGGAATTCCTCCGGAGACATTTCTGCAGGTGGCGGTAGGGGCTGAGCAGCTGGAGCATCCCCAACAACAGCTGAAGTCTGGGGAGTCTTTGCGGACAATTCTCGAATTGCAGAGGCCTCCTCCGGGCCTGCAGCATTCTGAAGTTCTTCCTGAAAGGTGGTGAAGTGCTGCTGCGAACATTGAGCAGCAACACCCTCCTCTGTTGACAGATCCACAAAATCGGTCGATCCCATTGCCTTTGCTGCAGTAGAGAAGCCCCCAACATCACCTGGCTGGAAATCAAGCAAGAACTGGGCTTCAGCTCGTGGAATCGGTTTTGCGGGAGACTGCTCCAACCTCCCCCTGTTTGCCTTCTGCTTCTTCCTTCTTACAGGTGAAGGCGTCTGATGCATTTGAATCTACACTGCACCCTTCTACTTTATTCTCCTGGGGGGGACCGGTCCGGTTCAGAAACCAGTTCAAGGACGGGCTGCTTCTTCTTCGTCTTTGCCGGAGAAGGGCCCGACTCCTGCTGGCAATTCTCCATGACCTTCAAACGCGACTGCTCTCTGGGGCTTGGAATTGCAAAGCCTTTCCTTTCCAAACCGCGCCCTTGAAACGCACAGGGCTAGGCCCGGCACGGAGACCCATACTCGTGGATCGGCTGGGTGTGCGTGCTGCAGCTCGTTCCACGGATTCTTCCTGCGGCTCTTCGGATTCTTGCGATCCCTCCACCACCTCCACCTTTCGAGTTAGGCATGCAAACATCTTCTGCATTCAAGTGTCCTACCATACAGTCTAAGAATTGCACAACAAAAATGAGGGAGGGTTTCGGTGCTCGATCAGCAGCGCGCATCCCAATAGCACGGAGCTCTCACTGGTGGCTGGGTTGCCTGCGTTGCCTGCTGCTACAAGATGACCATCTCCTCTTGAAGACACATCTGCTTCCTCCCCTTCGGCATTGGCCTTCGCCCGAAGTACAACTTGCGGAGCTTGCGACGATGTCTCTTCTCTGGTGCAGGAACTTCCTCCCTCTCAGGTTGGAGCATAAGAAGAAAACAGACGCGGAAAAGGGGCGAAGAGTGCAGATGGAAAGGGCGCGAGAGGGGTGACTGAGTAGACACGACAAATGAAGATGAAACGGCGATGATGCACCGCTTTGGTTTGAAAGGCTGGGATGGAAGTGTCTCCTCGAGGACTATGCGTCATTACGAAATTCGAATCGTCAAATGTACGCCTGGCGTCCGCAAAACAAACATCATTAACCAACGGTCAGGCCGCGCCGCCTCCTGCCACTTTAGCCAGCATGAGTGCAGACATCAAAAAGCGGTGCCGCAATTCTATGGGTCCACGTGTTCACATATCATGGCATTTCCGTCCCAGCGTCTGATGAGTTAGAGTGAAAACGCAAATGCGGCGCCGCATTTCCGTTAAGTAGCATCCCGAACAGAAATGTGGTTTCATGCTTGGCATACAAAACGGAAATGCGGCGCCGCATTTCCGTTCTAGAAAGTCCGAAGGTACGACTCGGACGGAAATGCGATGCCGCATTTCATTTGCATTGTTTCATGATTTTCAATCACAACGGAAATGTTGTGCCGCATTTCCGTTCCACTGTCACATACCTTACTTGTTGGACGGAAATGCGGCACCACATTTCCGTTCTGGAAAGTATAAAGGTTTCCCCTAGACGGAAATGCGGTGTCGCATTTCCGTCCCACACCTCCATGCCTGAGATACAAAACGGAAATGCGGCGCTGCATTTCCGTTCGGGAAAGTCCGAAGGTGCGACTCGGACGGAAATGCAGTGCCGCATTTTCAGTTGCAGTGGTTCATGATTTACAATCACAACGGAAATGCGGTACCGCATTTCCGTTCCAATGTCACATACCTTACTTGTTGAACGGAAATGCAGTACCGCATTTCCGTTCTGGAGAGTATGAAGATTTCCCCCGGACGGAAATGCGATGCCGCATTTCCGTCCCACAGCTTCATGCCTGAGATACAAAATGGAAATGCGGCGCCGCATTTCCGTTCTGGAATGTCGGAAGTTGCGACTCAGACGGAAATGCGGTGCCACATTTCAGTTGCGGTGGTTCATGATTTTCAATCACAACGGAAATGCGGTACCGCATTTCCGTTCCACTGTCACATACCTTACTTGTTGGACGGAAATGCGGCACCGCATTTCCGTTCTGGAGAGTATAAAGGTTTCCCCCGGACGGAAATGCGGTGCCGCATTTCAGTTGCACTGTCTCATTACTTACAATCACAACGGAAATTTGGCGGCGCATGCTGTGCCCCATTTCCGTTCAGCAAAGTAGAAAGGATTCCACAGACGGAAATGCGGTGCCGCATTTCCATTCTGGAAAGTAGAAAGGATTCCCCTGGATGGAAATGCGGTGCCGCATTACTGTTCCACTGTTACAGGCGTTGCATGTTGGACGGAAATGAGTAGCCGCATTTCCGTTCTGGAAAATAGAAAGACAGATTATGACAACAAAAGAGTTGGGAGCTGTACCCAGAATATGTAGTCCACGATGGTGCCCATGCTCAGCCTATACCAGGTTCTGTCTGCCTTTGCCTCCGACTTGCGCAGGAGGTCGGCACTGAGCAAATTGGCAAACTCTTGCACCCCTTGCTTCCCAATATCCTTCTCTCGGAAGAGCATGTGGGACAAGTTGGTGGCAATGAAGGCATTCTCAGTCACCCTGCAATGCCACATTTCCATTAAACGATACTGAAATGAGAATTTGCAACAAATATGACGATTGGCGATGAAATGACTTTCAAATTCAAAGTTGCAAAGCAAGAGGCATTGTAACTTACGAGTTGATGTCTGCCATAGCAGCTTTGAGAAGACTTCGATCTTTGGGCCCCGCAACCTTTAGCACAACACACTGCACGGCATATAGCCAATCTAGGTCGTTGGGGTGGGCTTGGGCTATGTAATCCATCCATGCCAGGAGGCGATGATTGCCGTCCCACACGTAAAACATCTTTCCGGACAAGTGCTGGAAAAGAGGATCAGTAGCAATCAATCTCTCGAACTCCTCATTTCGCCTTTGCCAATGGGGACCCCATTTGTCCACCTCATCGGAAGTGTGGCATGAGAAGCTCCGTGGTCGTTCTCAATGGAAGCATAAAATGCGGCAGACCCCATTCGATATCCCTCCCGGAAAGAGAATTTCAGCTTGTCGATATCGCCTGGAAGGGCAGGTTTCACCACCTGCAATGGTACCAAGCGGCAGAGAGGAATCCGAAGCTTTGCCGGGTACGAGGTTTTACTATTTCATGAGCAGAAACCATGAGCCATGAGCCATGAGCCGCATGAGCGGTGAGCCGAAGTCTAAGATACGTGGATTTCATGAGCGGACTCCTCCAAATTTGGAAATGCGGCAGATTAAACAAGTATTAAAATAATAGTTTTTTATTTGACCTTGCCGTTTTTGGACGTTCCAGATCATGTAATGCGGCGAAGATATGTCGTCAGTAACAAGTCCGCTCATGGTTTTTTAGATCCGCTCATGGAAATAAGTGACCGTGCAACGGGAAATCCAGTATACCACTGCAAAAGGATGTCGCATACTGGCCTGTATAGAGTATTCCGCGGTTTTACATGCCTTAACATTGGAATGAAACTGACCCTTTTGCCGCGATTGAACCAATGGAGTCTGCACCAATACAGTCTGCAGTACTTCACAATTCTGTCTTCTTCGGGTATTCGGTGGGAAAGGTTTGCAACTGAACTGGGAAATAAGGTGCCGCAATAGGGTTCGCACGTGCGAAATTTCGGAGCGTTTTGGTGTTGGCAAAGGCCGCCTCTGCCAGTACCTACGACGATACTTGGAAATGCGGCGCCGCATTTAGCAGAAAAACATGAACCCTCCAACATACAAAAATACATGCACGTGGAAGCAAGTGAACGATATAGTAATATCTTAGTTCGAGCAAAACATGTTACTGGTAGGCAAGACATATGTCGGACCTTTCTGTGGCCAGAGTCTGAGGTACTGGCAGCAGTACAGTTCTACTATCCGAAAAGGATGGGCGTACCATTGTATTGGGACCGCAAGCCAAGCTCACTGGTCCCCTGGATCCATATTCAGAAGAGTGTGAACCTCCTGGGGGCTCAACCCTGGTGCATGTATGAAGTGATGAGTTGTGGAATTACAACGGAGTCTCTTTAGGTACACGTAGTACAAATGCTTGCAAGGGCAGTATGATGCCCCCTTGTTCGCCAAGATCTGGAAGTCGGTGCAATTGCAGGTGGGTAATTCTGAAATGGTGATGGTGATGGTGTACACCTCATTGCGAACAGCTGAGCCCGCCGTGGCCATCTGATACACACGCCCGAATCCTGGTGGGGGCACTTCTGTCGAGCTCTGGATTGTACAGTTCATCCGAAGTGCATTCCCCATCCTTGTCTCGTTCACTTTTGAGGGAGGTCGCCGCCTCTTCGGTTTCCCCCAACGGTGTGTAGGATGCTTAGAGCTGTCGTGTCCCATTGTTCTTGCTCTCACAGGGGTCGGTGGTGGAGGCTGTGGAAGCGGAAATGGTTCTCTGGGGACGTCAGTGCGCTGCACCATCCGAAATCCTGCGGCGGTAAGGGCGTCGGCCTCAACCTGACTCAGATCGCAGCCTGGTTCCACCGGCCACACCGGGGGAGCCTCTGGCATTGTTTGTATGCCGTACTTGGGCTTTCCATACACGCAAGTCATAATGTCGTGCCTGCAGAACCAGAACTAGGTGGTTGTCGCCTCCGCAAACTTTGCATGGACAAATCTTCCTGTAAAAGTAGGAGCAGGGACAGCCCCATCTGGATTCCTCCTTATCATCTCTAAACAACGTTGCCGTGTATCCACACGAATTGCGGAACACCTTCCTCGAAACGACGGCTTTGTGCGAGCAATTCTCCACTGTGATGCAGACACAGTCGTCTCCACAATGGCTTGGCCATACTGCATAACAGCGGGCGGAATGTGGGGCAAGGGAGCGGTGGGAATTTTTTTGCACGAAATCCCCGGTTGAAGGCGACGGCGATCTGGAATTTCTTGGGCTTCCACTGCTGGAAGACACATTGTGCGGCAACATGACGGGACCTCGAGGTGCTGTCCGAATGTTCCTGTCGGATCTCCAGGAATCCTCTTCGCACCCGGGTTCCTCTTCAATCCTCCGCCTGACAGGGCGAGTCCGGACGTCCCCCTCTAGGTGTTCACCTCTGCGGTGCAGAGGCGTCCCTTTGATCTTCTCTCGCAATGCTGTCGCCCATTTCACTGGATTCTTGGACCTCGAAGCTGTTCGTACCAACAATTCCTCCCTGTCCGGCCCAAAGCCCATTGTTTGCCGCTCAGGAACTTGTAGTACGTGGCTTGCTGCATGATTGCTCTGTCGATGTCCTCCGTTGTGGCCGTCACTACGTCCACCAGATGTGCGGCAGAAGACGCTCGCCAGGAGGAGTGGACCGATTCTGCCATATTCGTGTTCGGCATGTCCGTGTCGGAATCCAAGCACCGCTCCTAGAAGGACACAAACAATGGTGAGGGACCAATCGAAATGTCCGTAACATAAAGACAAATGAACGAAATTGACAGCAGCCTACCTCCCGCATGTACTGTCCGAACTGTCGATACCGAAAATGCCACCACCCCAACCAGCTGTGCAATGCTCCCAGATTGGTTGTCTCCACTGCACCTGACGTGTTCCACAAGCCTCGATGATAGCAAACTTAACCTCCGCGTCATCAAATGTGGGTGCATCCTTCCACGCCGTACAAAGGACACGGTGTTCAGCCTGGAATGAGCTAGCAACAAATTGGTAGTGTAGTGGGATAGACTCTGCATCCAATGGAATCCACAGGATCTCTCATTCCCCTCCATTGGAACATTGCGGTCCTCACCGTACACACGCCGCACCGCTGCCCAGTTGGCCTGAGCGTTGTCTGCCATGAATCCCCTGAAATTGGGCTCTGGCAATCCCGCCCTTGCCATCTGCTGGTTTATGCCCTCCCACAGATGCATTTCGGACTGTGTGTCCTCCCCTTTCATCTCGCAGATTGCAATCGTCATGAGCCTCTTGGAGTGATAGTCATAAACATGCGCACCCATAGTCACCCACTGATGGTTTGTAATTCGCTTGATGTGATCAAACATCACCCAAGCATTCGACAAGTTTCCAGTTGTCATGCGAGTGACCAAGTCGACTCCACTCCCAGGCCCACACGTCGACATTTTGAAAATGTAACAACGATCGGATTCGCTGCCTTGCCCTGGAAACCTGCTACCTTGGATGTAGTCATATCCAGTCATTCGTTTCACCTCCAGGATTGAGTACATGTCCGACCCCCTGCCGAACTCCTGCTTGCAAGATACGATGTGATTCCGCACATTCGGACTACAAACGTGCGAGACAGACTCCAAGAGGTCACGCATCTCGTCTTCGGTCAAGGGCTCTCGGTCGGAAACCATCTTCAGACATGATTTTGCCAAGAGCAATCTTGTGGGCTGCCTTCAGCTGAATCTGCTTTGGTCTGGCTCCGGGGCTCAATTTCACCTCCTCTTTTATGATGTCGTGTGCTTCCTGCACAGCCTCACGCATGTTGCCTCTCGCCAAGGGGTGGCAGTGGACCCCAACGTGTATGCAAGCTCTAGTCAAGTCCGGGAGCAAATGGATAACGTAATATTGCTTGGCTCTGCACATGGACATGCACGTCGGTGGTTCTTTGCAATGTGCACACTTGAAAGAACCCGCAGGAGCTTGGCTGGAGACAATGAATGGATGATGCGTTGTGCCAGTCCAATCCGTCTCGTTTCCCCGCCCTCCTTTGGAGAGAAAGTGGAAGCAGGTGGGATTGAGGCACCTCAGCTTCCCCGCACAGAGGACATATCGTACACGAACACCATCAGCAATTTTCGTGCTACTGGTCTTCGTCACACACCAGGGGTGTCCGTCATGCTTTCGATCCATGTCTGTTAACATCCCGGAGGCTTTCTTTGACGAAGAAACAGGTGGAAACTCGAAGATGACATTGCCATCGACTTCGGGAGGCAGAAAGTTACCTTTCTGATTGGGAATTTGGCATAGTCGAGAGCAGCCAGCTCGGAGCGAGAACCATCGAGGTGATGTTGTCGTAGGAGCTGCACAATGGACCGGGTTGGAGTTATGCTCGAGGGCACATCGTAGCACCGACAGAGACGTCCATGCCGGATTTGAACGACCGTGTGGAGGACATGGGTACCTCAATGCAATCATCTTCCTTGTCAGAAATGTCGAATACGTCCACACAAGAAGCTATGGAGGGTCTGACGGTCCAGGTCGGGAATGATTATCGTTGCATACCTCTCTGTTGGCAGTGGCCGCCTCTCGGTTTCGGACTCCTTTGTGGATGGTGTGGGCAGCGACTGATTCGGAAAGGGAATGGGCATTCCCACAGCTCGGTACAGGATGGTGTCTGACGGGGGAACGTGCCATTCGATTCTGCAACCTCCGTCGTTACCTAGCACGACAATGGTCTCGTCAACCTGTCCAGGAACATCCTTCCTTTCTTCTTCCAAATAAACTGTGCCCGGTTTGAGCTTGAATTTGGAACAAAGGTAAGTTTCAGTCACTCTGCAAAGTCCTCCCTCGTTTGGGATCCAGGCTCTCCCAAGTTGCGGAGGACAGCAAACTATAGCGTAGGAATTCGGAGCCATCGAACACCGCACAGACTTGGCAAGTGCGAGGTTCAGTATAGCGACAGTCCCAGGCTCACAGGCACCATCTAAGTGGATCTGCGGAGTCCATCGACGATTGGAAGTCGCACATTGAAGTGGAAAGTATTGTTTCAAGCTACATGCATGAAGGTGGGAGGTTTGATTCCATAGCCAGTAAGTATGACAATGATGGCCGATTCGGCGACGAAATAACATCTCCTGACAGTTTCTCCTGAGGGTGGATCCAGCAGTATTCTCGGTGCAGACAGGAACGTTTGCACTGACAAGTGCCAGGACTGTTGGTTAAACGGTCAGACAACCAAGTTGTGCTCATCAAGACTGGCCGCAATGTTGTTTCGGAACAATGCAACCCATTCAGGTTCCAGATTTCCCGTCCCGAGTGATTCTTTCGATTGCTGGTGGACGGAAATACGGAGCCGCATTTCCGTTTTGCTTCTTGGTCATGCACCAGAGCGACGGAAATGCGGCACCGAGTTTCCGTCCGGAAGAAACCTTTATACTCTCCAGAACGGAAATGCGGTAACGCATTTCCATCCAGCAAGCACGGTATGTGAAGGTGGAACGGAAATGCGGTACCGCATTTCCGTTCTGATTGAGAATTATGAACAACGGGAACAGAAATGAGGCACCGCATTTCCGTCCGAGTCGCACTTTTCCGACATTCCAGAACGGAAATGCGGCGCCGCATTTCCATTTTGTATCTGATGCATGGAGCTGAGGGATAGAAATGCTGCCAGCACATTTCCGTCCTTAAAAGACATTCATACTCTCCATAACGGAAATGCGGTACCGCATTTCCATCCACCAAGTACGGTATGTGAAGGTGGAACGGAAATGCGGTACCGCATTTCCGTTCTGATTGAGAATTATGAACAACGGGAACATAAATGCGGCACCGCATTTCTGTCGGAGTCGCACTTTCCGACATTCCAGAACGGAAATGCGGCGTCGCATTTCGATTTTGTATCTGATGCATGGAGCCGAGTGCGATTCCGACAGCTTCATACAGCGCAATTCCGACCGCTTGAGACATTCATACTATCCAGAACGGAAATGCGGTACCGCATTTCCGTTCTGACTGAAAGTCGTGAACCATCTGAACTGAAATGCGGCAGCGTATTTCCATCCGAGTCGCACCTACCAAACATTCCAGAACGGAAATGCGGTACCGCATTTCCGTTCTGACTGAAAATCGTGAACCATCGGAACTGAAATGCGCCAACGCATTTCCATCCGAGTCGCACCTCCCAACATTCCAGAACGGAATGTATTAGATTCAAAAGGGAAATGCGGCACCGCATTTCCGTTCTGATGAAATATCCTGAAACATCGGAACTGAAATGCGGTACCGCATTTCCGTCGGAGTCGCACCTTCTGACATTCCAAAACGGAAATGCGGCGCCGCATTTCTGTTTTGTATGTGAGGCATGGAGCTGTGGAACGAAAATGCGGCACAGCATTTCCGCAGCGTCAGACGTTAATACTCTACAGAACGGAAATGCGGTACCGCATTTCCGTTCTGACTGAAAATCGTGCGCAACGGGAACAGAAATGCGGCACCGCATTTCCGTCTGAGTCGCACCTTCCGACATTCTAGAACGGAAATGCGGCGCCGCATTTCCGTTTTCTATATGGGGCCTGGAGCTGTGCTACGGAAATGTGTTGCCGCATTTCCATCCATGTGAGACCTTCAAAATTTCGAGACCGGAAATGCGGCAGCGCATTTTTGTCCAGGTGAGACCTCTATACTTTCCCGAACGGAAATGTGGCATGGCATTTCCATTCATCAACTAACGTATGTGAAGGGGGAACGGAAATGTGGTACCGCACTTCCGTTCACATTGAAAATCATGAACCACGGGAACTGAAATGTTGTGCCTCATTCCCGTCCGAATCGCACCTTTCGACATTCCAGAACGGAAATGCGGCGCCGCATTTCCCTTTTGAATCATACATGGAGCTGTGGGACGGAAATGCGGCACCGTATTTCCGTTCAACAACTAAGGTATTGAAGGTGGAACGGAAATGCGGTGCCGCATTTTCTTCCAACAAGTACGGATGTGTAACTTCGTGATGGTACTTAACGGAAATGCGGCGCCGCATTCGCATTTTCGCTCCAACTCATCAGACGCTGGGACGAAATGCCTTGAAATGTGAACACGTGGAGCAACGGAATTGCTGCACATGTCGGCACTCTATCTGACTGAAGGGGCATGAGGCGGCGCGGCCTGACCGTTGGATAATGATGTTTGTTTTTCGGACGGCAGGCGTACCCTGAACGATTCGAATTCATAATGACGCAAACCCACGAGGAGACACTTTCGTCCAACCCTTTCGAACCCAAGTGGTGCATCACCGCCGTTCATCTACTTTGTCGTGTCTCCTCAGTCACCCCTCTCGCGCCCTTTCCATCTGCACTCTTGCCCCTTTTCCCTCTCTCTGTTCTTCTTATGCTCGAACCTGAGAGGGGGGGAGTTCGTGCACCAGACAGGAGACCTCGTCGCAAGCTCCGGAAATTATACTTCGGACGTAGGCAATGCCGAAGGGGAGGAGCAGATGCGTCTACAGGAGGAGATTGCCATCTCCGAGCAGCAGGCACTCAGGCAACCCCAGCCACCAGTGAGAGCTCCATGCGATCGGGCTGCGCGTAGCTGATCGAGCACCGAACCCCCCATTTTGCTTCTGTAATTCTTAGACTGAATGCTAGGAGACTTGAATGCAGATGTTTGCATGCCTAACAGGAAAGGTGGACGTGCTGGAGGGATCGCAGGACCGAAGAGCCGCAGAAGAGTCCGAGGAGCTAGCTGCAGCACGTACACCCACCGATCCCCGAGCGCGGGTATTCCTGCCGGGCCTAGCCTGTGCGATTCAAAGACGCGTCTTCGAAGGGCAAGTTCAAAGCCCCAGAGATCGACTTGCGTTCTTCGGTCATGGGAGAATCGCCAGCAGGGGTCGGGCCCTTCTCCAGCAAAGTCGAAGAAGAAGCACCCGTCCCTCTACTGGCTTCTGAACCGGCTCAGGCCGATTCACCCCCCCCCAACGCGAATGAGCGCAGGGTAGAAGACAGATTCAATTGCGCAGACACCTTCACCTGCAAGGATGAGGAAGCAGAGAGGCAATCAGGCGACGGGCGAACAATCCCTGCAAAACCACTTCCACGAGCTAAAGCTCAGTTCCTGGAGGATTTCCCGCCTGCAGATGTTGGGGCCGACTCTGCACAGCGAAGGCACTGGGATCGACGTTGATCTCGATTTGGTTCCGGAGGAGGGTGCTGCCGCTCAACGTTCGCAGCAAGACCTCCACCACCGATGAGCAAGCAGGCCCGGAGGAGGCCTCTGCAATGGCAGAATTGCCCGCAGACAGGCCCCAGAGTGCAGCTCCAGATGAGGATCTCCAGCTTGCTCACCACTACCGGCACCTACAGCATGTCTCCGGAGATTTCAAAAGT
>CM060732.1:6802113-6966912 GCA_030704615.1 Takakia lepidozioides | reverse complement strand
CCTTTCCGCCTCCCAACTTTGCAATCATACAATCTTCCTGTAAAAGTAGTAGCAGGGACAGACCCCCAGCTGATTCCTCCTATTCATCTCTAAATAACGTTGCCATGTACTCACTCGAATCTGAACACCTGCCTCAAACCGACGGCTTTGTGCGAGCCAATTCTCCACTGTGACCAGACGCAGTCACCCGTCTCCACAATGGCTTGCATACTGCATAACAGCGGGTGGAATCGGGGGCACACAGACGTTGGAATTGCGCCGCACGGAATCCCCGCTTGAAGGCGATGGCGATCTGGAATTTCTTGGGCTTCCATTCCACTGCTGGAAGACACATTGTGCGGCAATATGACGGGACCTCGAGTGCTGTCCGATGTTCCTGTTGGATCGCCAGGAATCCTCTTTGCACCCCCGCGGGTTCCTCTTCGATCCTCCGCCTCACAAGGCGAGTACGGACGTCCCCCTCTAGGTGTTCACCTCTGCGGTGCCAGAGGCGTCCCTTTGATCTTATCCCCTCATGCATGTCGCCCTTTAGTTCATGGATTCTTCCTGACCTCGAAGCTGTTCGTACCAACAATTCCTCCCCTGTCTGGCCCAAAGCCCATTGTTTTCTGGCTTCTAGGACTTGTAGTACGTGGCTTGCCGCATGATTACTCTGTCAATGTCCTCCGTTGTGGCCGTCACCACATCCACCAAATGTGCGGCAGAAGACGCTCGCCAGGAGGAGTGGACTGATTCTGCCATATTCGTGTTCGCATGTTCCGTGTTGAATCCAAGCACCGCTCCTACAGGACGAAACAATGGTGAGGGACCAATGCAAAGGTCCGTATAGAATGACAATTGCACGAAAAATCGGGCATCATACCTCCCGCATGTACTGTCCGAACTGTCAATATATCGAAATGCCACCACCCAAACCACTGTGCCAGCTCCCAAATTGGTTGTCTCCACTGGACACCAACGTTTCCACAAGCCTCGATGATAGCAAACTTAACCCCCCGTCATCAAATGTGGGTGCATCCTTCCACGCTGTACAAAAGACACGATGTTCAGCCTGGAATGAGCTAGCAACAAATTTGGTAGTGTAATGAGATAGACTCTGCATCAATGGAATCCAAAGGATCTCTCTTTCCCCTCCATTGGAACCTTGGGTCCTCACCGTACACACGCCGCATCGCTGCCCAAGTTGGCCTGAGCGTTGTCTGCCATGAATCCCCTTGACTTGGGGCTCTGCCAATCCCGCCCTTGCCATCTGCTCGTTTATGCCCTCCCACAGATGCATCTCCGACTGTGTTCCTCTCCCTTTCATCTCGCAGATTGCATCGTCATGACCTCTTGGAGTGATAGTCATAAACATGCGCCCCCTAGTCACCCACAGATGGTTTGTAATTCACTTGATGTGTCAAACATCACCCAGCTTCGACAAGTTTCAGTTGGCATGCGATGACCAAGTCGACTCCACTCCCAGGCCCACAGTCGACATTTGAAAATGTAACAACGATCGGATTCGCTGCCCTTGCCCTGGAACCCTGCTACCTGGATGTAGTCCATATCCTTCATTCGTTTCACCTCCCTCCAAGATTGAGTGCATGTTCCGACCCCCGGCCGAACTCCTGCTTGCAAGATACGATGTGATTCCGCACATTCAGGACTACAACATGCGAGACGGACTCCAACAGGTCAAACATCTCCTCTTCGTTCAAGGCCACTTTCGTCCTAAACCATCTTCAGACATGATTTTGCCAAGAGCAATCTTGTGGGCTGCCTTCATCTGATTTGCTTTGGTCTGGCTCGGGGCTCATTTCACACTCCTCTTTTATGATTCATGTGCTTCCTGCATAGCCTCATGCATGTTTCCTCTCGCCAAGGGGGTGTCAGTGGACCCAACGTGTGGGGGGGTATGCAAGCTCTAGTCAAGTCCAGGAGCAATGGATTACGTAATATTGCTTGGCTCTGCACATGGACATGCACGTCGGTTGTTTCTTGCAATGTGCGCCATTGCAAGTACCCGCAGGAGCTTGGCTGGAGACAATGAATGGATGATGGGTTGTGCCAGTCCAATCCGTCTCGTTTCTTTCTCCGCCTCCTTTGGAGAGAAAGTTAAGCATGCGGGATTTGAGGGCACCTCAGCTCCCTACACCGAGGACGTATCGTACCCGAACACCATTCAGCAATTTTTGTGCTACTGGTCTTTGTCACACACCCAGGGGTGTCCGTCATGCTTTTGATCCATGTCTGTTAACATCCCTGAGGCTTTGTTGGACGAAGTACAGGTGGAAACTCAAAGATGACATTGCCATCGACTTTGGGAGGCAGATACGTTACCTTCTCCTGACTGGAAATTTGGCATAGTCGAGAGCAGCCAGCTCGGAGCGAGAACCATCGAGGTGATGTTGCCGTAGGAGCTGCACAATGGACCGGTTGGAGTTATGCTCGAGGGTACATGCGTAGCACTTGCAGAGACGTCCATGTCGGATTTGAACGACCGTGTGGAGGACATGGGGACCTCAATGCACTCATCTTCCTCGTCGGAAATGTCGAATACGTCCACACGAGAAGCTATGGAGGGTCATGACGGTCCAGGTCGGGAATGATTATTGTTGCATACTCTCTGTTGGCAGTGGCCGCCTGTCGGTTTCCCGACTCCTTTGTGGAGGTGTGGGCAGCGACTGATTCGGAAAGGGAATGGGCATTCCACAGCTCGGTACAGGATGGTGTCTGATGGGGTACGTGCCATTCGATTCCGCAACCTCCGTCGTTACCTAGCACGACAATGGTCTCGTCAACCTGTCCAGGAATAGCCTTCCTTTCTTCTTCCAAATAAACTGTGCCCGGTTTGAGCTTGAATTTGGAACAAAGGTAAGTTTCAGTCACTCTGCAAAGTCCTCCCTCGTTTGGGATCCAGGCTCTCCCAAGTTGCGGAGGACAGCAAACTATAGCGTAGGAATTCGGAGCCATCGAACACCGCACGAAGTTGGCAAGTGCGAGGTTCAGTATAGCGACAGACCAAGGCTCACAAGCACCATCTAAGTGGATCTACGGAGTCCATCGACGATTGGAAGTCGCACATTGAAGTGGAAAGTATTGTTTCAAGCTACATGCATGAAGGTGGGAGGTGTGATTCCATATCCAGTAAGTATGACAATGATGGCCGATTCGGCGACGAAATAACATCTCCTGACAGTTTCTCCTGAGGGTGGATCAACCAGTATTCGCGGTGCAGACATGAACGTTCACACTGACAAGTGCCAGGACTATTAGTTAAAACGGTTAGACAACCAAGTTGTGCTCATTAAGACAGGCCGCAATTGCGTTGTTTCTGAACAATGCAACCCATTGCACATGGCTGAATGGGAATGCGGTCCCGCATCTCAGTTTGACAACATCCTCTCGTTGATTGTGATCGGAAATGCAACAGGAAAACCAAAATACTGGTGCAACGGAAATGCAGTACCACATTTCAGTCTACTGTAAAAGCAAGCCCATGGTGGAACGGAAATGCGGTATCGCATTTAGGTCCAACGGGACTAGGAACACACGGTAGAAAATAATTGCGACAGCGCATTTTCATCGACTAGGACACTTTGGATAGGAAGGAACAGAAATGCGGTGCCGAATTTCCGTCCGGTCTCTTTCAATGGAATCCAGTGGACGGAAATGAGGTTCCGCATTTCCGTTCCTGCCTACCCTCGATTGCTGTTGGACGGAAATACGGCGCCGCATTTCCGTTTTGCATCTTACCCATGCACCACTGCGACGGAAATGCGGCACCGCATTTCCGTCCGGGGGAAACCTTTATACTCTCCAGAACGGAAATGCGGTGCCGCATTTCCGTCCAACAAGTACGGTATGTGACAGTGGAACGGAAATGCGGTACCGCTTTTCCGTTCTGATTGAAAATCATGAACCACTGGAACTGAAATGCGGCACAACATTTCCTTCCGAGTCGCACCTTCCGACATTCCACAACGGAAATGCGGCGCCGCATTTCCGTTTTGTATCTCAGGCATGGAGCTGTGGGACGGAAATGCGGCACCGCATTTCCGTCCGGGTGAGACCTTCATACTCTCCAGAACGGAAATTCGGCACCGCATTTCCGTTCAACAACTAAGGTATGTGAAGGTGGCATTTCCGTCTGGGGGAGACCTTCATACTCTCCAGAACGGAAATACGGTACCGCATTTCCATCCCACAGCGAAAATCGTGAACCACCGGAACTGAAATGTGGCACCGCATTTCCGTCCGAGTCGCACCTTCCGACATTCCAGAACGGAAATGTGGCGCCGCATTTCCGTTTTGTATCTGAGGCATGGAGCTGTGGGACGGAAATGCGGCACCGCATTTCCATCCGAGTCGCACCTTCCGACATTCCAGAATAGAAATGCGGCGCCGCATTTCCGTTTTGTATCTGAGGCATGGAGTTGTGGGACGGAAATATGGCACCGCATTTCCATCTGGGGGAGACCTTCATACTCTCCAGAACGGAAATGCGGCACTGCATTTCCGTTCAACAACTAAGGTATGTGAAGGTGGAACGGAAATGCGGTGCCGCATTTCCGTCCAACAAGCATGGTATGTGTAGCTTCGGGATGGTACTTAACGGAAATGAGGCGCCGCATATGCGTTTTCATTCTAACTCATCAGTCGCTAGGACGGAAATGCCATGATATGTGAACACGTGGACCAACGGAATTGCGGCACATGTCGGCACTCTATTTGACTGAAGTGGCAGGAGGCGGCACGGCCTGGCCGTTGGTTAATGATGTTTGTTTTTCGGACGGCAGGCGTACCCTTGACGATTCGAATTTTGTAATGACGCATAGTCCACGAGGAGACACTTTCGTCCAAGCCTTTCGAACCCAAGTGGTGCATCACCGCCGTTTCATCTTCTTTTGTCGTGTCTACTCAATCACCCCTCTTGCGCCCTTTCCATCTGCACTCTTCGCCCCTTTTCCCTGTCTATGTTCTTCTTATGCTCAAACCTGAGAGGGAGGGAGTTCGTGCACTAAAGAAGAGACATCTACGCAAGCTCCAAAAATTGTACTTTGGACGTAGGCCAATGCCGAAGGGGAGGTAGCACATGCGTCTACAGGAGGAGATTGCCATCTCGCAGCAGCAGGCCACGCAGGCAACCCAGCCACCAGTGAGAGCTCCGTGCTATCGGGATGCGCGCAGCTGATCAAGCACCGAAACCCCCCTCATTTTTCTTTTGCAATTCTTAGACTGTATGCTAGGAGACTTGAATACAGAAGATGTTTGCATGCCAGGTGAACGTGCTAGAGGGATCGCAGGAATCCGAAGAGCCGCAGGAAGAGTCCGTGGAGCTAGCTGCAGCACGCACACCTAGCCAATCCACGAGCACGGGTCTTCCTGCCGGGCCTAGCCCTGTGCATTTCAAGGACGCGGCTTTGAAGGGCAAGTCTTTGCACTTCAAAGCCACAGAGAGCGACTCACGTTCGAAGGTCATGGAGAGTTGCCAACAGGGGTCGGGCCCTTCTCCAGCAAAAACGAAGAAGAAGCAACTCGTCCTTCAACTGGTTTCTGAACCGGACCAGGCCGTTTCCCCCCCACCCACGCGAATGAAGCAGAAGGGTACAGGGCAGATTCATTGCAGTAGACACCTTCACCTGCAAGAATGAGGAAGCACAAGGCAATCAGAGGGAGGGCGGAGCAGTCTCCCGCAAAACCGATTCCACGAGCTGAAGCCCAGTTCCTGCTTGATTTCCAGCATGGTGATGTTGGGGTCGTCTCTGCTGCAGCGAAGGCAATGGGATGGACCAATTTCGTCAATCTGTTACCGGAGGAGGGTGCTGCCGCTCAACGTTCGCAGCAAGACCTGACCACCGTTGAGGAAGATCTTCATAATACTGCAGGCCCGGAGGAGGCCTCTGCAATGGCAGAATTGCCCGCAAAGATTCCCCAGAGTGCAGCTCCAGTTGGGGATGCTCCAGCTACTCAACCCCTACCGCCACCTGCAGAAATGTCTCCAGAGGAATTCCAAAGTGCAGCGGATACAATGTTGGAGGAGACACACAGTAGCATTGGCAGAGTTCTGGGCAGCAGGGTATTCCAGCGGACTCTTCGAATCCCACTTTGTCGCATGGTCTCCCTTCCCATCGTCAGGCAGGCACTTCCCGGAGATGTGGATAAGCTCAAGTTCGCATTTCGAGAAGGGTATCGTCTAGGTTCGCCAGCCTTCTACGTTTCCATTGAGAATGAGGACAGCAAAACTCGTGGACCCACTGCGGATGAATTGTCAACATGGGATACCCACTGGCACACTCGCAACGACAAATTCGAGGCAACGCTGAAGGGTGACCAGACTTCGGCCATATGTCGGGTAAAATGTTCTTTGTGTGGGACAGGAATCACCGACTTCTTGCCTAGTGGGAGTACATCAAGCAGAACCATGCCAAGCACATTGGCTGGCATTACATGGTGGAGTGTGTCATCCTCAAGGTGAAGGCGGCAGACTCCTCCCTGCTCAAGAATGCCATGGCGGACCTCAACTCGTAAGATACTCATACCCTCCCAAGCACGTTCGAAATGCGGTGCCGCATTTCGGTTTCCAATCTGTTTTGTTTCCGTGCTTCCGTGGACTGAATTGGAGAGTGTGCCTTGCAGGGTCACTGAAAATGCGTACGTGCCTACCCACATGGCACATATGTTGTACAGGGTGAGGAAAACTGGTCTCACTGATCCGCACATGTTTGCGGAAATGCTAGAGCCCGAGCTCATTCAGAAAGCCATGGCAAAAACTGACCGGACATGGTATCGTCTCACTATGGATGAAATGGTGGAGGTGATATACGAAGTAAGTCGTCCTCCCATTTCCCTCTACTCATCCTTCCCCAATTTTCAGTAATCTTTCCACATGATTCGAATGTAACGCTTCTGCATGTTTTTGTTGGCAGTCAAACATCAAGCTGGATTTGGCCCATGCCAAACGCTTCTTCATGGAAAGTGAGGGGCAGGTCAAAACGTTGCAGTCATTGACTGAGCACTTGAAGGAAGCCGGGGTCAAGTCCAGAACAAAATACAAGTCAAAGCTTGTGAAGCTGGTGGCCATTGCAGATCCGGCACTTGGAAAGGACTTCATCCCCGAGATTGCAAAACACTATTCTCGGGCCATGCAGCCGACCATGCAGTTGGAGAAACTGCATCACCTCTCAACGGCATGTGTTGAGGCGAAAGAGAAGATGAGGTTTCAATGCACTGAAGTTCCTTCCTAGCAATAGCCACTCCTCTTCCTGCTCCTGACATTGGATCAGAAATGGCAGACACTGTGACTGTCGATCTGGAATGCATCGGAGAGTATAAGGACAATGTGGTCTTTTCCACTCGAAGTTTCCGACCCTGCAGTGGATGTGTGGCTCAACCGCATGACTTGGTGGTTCCAGGTAATTCAAGGTACTTCCCCATATTTGCTTTTCTGAAATGAATTCCCTGAACTGCTACGTGACAATGCATGTGGGAATCGCAGGTAATGACGAATGCGAAGGAGCAAGTCGTAATGCATACAAATTTGTTCAGCTTGTACGTCAAATGGGATGGAACACAAACATTGGAAGACTACGTGACACGTTTCAGATGTGCGTACAAGGACAACCTCTTCGCCAGGGAGCTGCAGACAGCAAGAAGGAGCGTGGAATTTACACATCAGGAGGGAGCGGGAAAAGCTGCAATGTGAATTGTTTACAGGTGAAGCCCAGCTGCCCTTGTATGCGAAGCCTGGTTATGAGGTTTGTCTGGGAATTGCGGCACCGCATTCGCATTTTTTTTTCTTCGGTTGCACTCTGCGAGTACGTCGGTCTCAACTTTTGCTGACTGCCCTGCAGGTATATGAAATACGTGCTTCTTCAGACAAGGGCCCTGGCTCAAGAGCCCCCGTTCTTCATAGCTTGGACCGTGGCGGGCCCAAGCTGTCTCTACACACCCGAGATACAGAAACAATGGCATGCCGCGCATCTCGTTGGATGCCCGTGGTACCTGGACATGTCTGGCGGAATTGTTGACGAGTCTGAGAAAGATCTGCACGCGAAAGCAGAAGAGAAGAGAAAGGAAAGACGTGTCCCTGCTGGGCCAGAGTCGGCAAAGGAAGCTGCTGCTCTGGAACAATCGAGAAAGGCAGCTGAGATGGCACAAAAGACGGTGGATGCAGTTGTGCAGGCTCAACAGAAGGGGTCGAAGAGAGGACTCACCAGCAAGGAGCAGCAGTTGTGACACCCAAGAAAACGAAGAAGCAGAAACAGATAGAGCAGGAAGAGGGTGACGAAGAGGACTCCGATGGAGACTGTGCAACCAGCCCACCCCCCAAAACGCAGCCGAAATCCCCTGTGCCCACTGTTGTCATGAGAGGGACAAGAATAGGCTCGGCAAAGAAGGCACTCTTCAACCCCCCGGGGGGGCACCCTTTTGAGCCGGTGGAAATGAAGAGGCCAAAAGTGGATCCCAATACAGTAGTCCAGTGTGTAAATGAGAGTTTCTTGGCGGCTTTGGATGGACGGGCAGCCAAGTTGGCATACATGAAGACCATGGAGGGTCTGAAGGGCAGAGCACTGAAGAAGGCGGCTGCCAAAGAGCCTTCCGATACCCCTGGGTTTCTGAAGATGGTCTCGTTCTTTGAGAGGGTGTGTGCAGACAAGGATTGTAGGAGGGGCGGAAATGCCACTAAGTGGTCTTGCGATATGATCATCTTGGATATTCCGGACGGAGAGCCTGTGGAAGGACTGCAAGCTTTGCCATCTTCGCCCTTCTCAATTTCTGCCACTACTTGCTCTGTAGTAGGGATGTCCAATCCCTCTCTCTCCACAGTAAGAGGCTCCGGTGTAACAGCAAGACCAGTCTGAGTTACCGCTGGGGCAACTTGGTCAGCTTGCTGTGCTGGCCGTGGTACTGAAGTGACTTCTTCCTCCCTCTCTAATGGCCGTGCTTCCAATAGTAACAGCTCGTTGTGCTGCTGCACCCCATCCTGTGCAGGAGCTATGGAAACATCATCGTGAGGGTTCATTGTGGCAAGTGGAGCCGCCATTACGGTTTCGTCCCTCTTCTGTCTCTTGGGCTAGTGTTGCCTCTCTAATCCTCCTTCACCTTGTGAAGAGCCTTGCTCTTCATCTGCAGTTGTGGCTGCCTCAAACACCCCCATTACCTTGCGTTATTGCGCATCAAGCAGGCAAGAATCAAAGATAATATGTGCAATAATTGGGCCAGACACAATGATTGGGGACTTGGCAGCAGTAGTCTGCAATCCTTTCATCTCCTCCACCAGACCACTGTGCATCATCTCTGCCCAAGCTACATCTTCTCCCTTCAAAGATTTCAAAACCTCTTCCGTAAAAGATCTGCTAAGATACTGTTGGTTCTGTTTCATGGCAAACAGAATGTTTAGTATCTGGCCAATTTCCCTCAAACCTGGATATTTGGCTTTGGTGCAAGTGAATCCTTGGTTCCTAAAAAAGCTCTTTTCTTGGAAAAGATCCCCTATTTGCAATCTTGCCCTGTGCTCATCTAAGCAAGTGCATCAATATATGAAGCAAGCCATATCCAATCAATTTTTTTCCACAGAGCCTACGACCAGAACAACCACACAGCCTCTGTCGTCCAACACCATGCGGGCGAGCCCGAATCCTTTCTTCCAAAAGTCCTCGGAGTACCTGCGTCGGGCTGTGTAACCCCCCCCTAAAGCCTGCTGTTGTTACCCCTAAGGCTCTTGTTGGCCTCAGTCTGTGTAAAAATTAAGGGTAACCCACAGAACCCGTAAAAGCGTTAAAGTCCCAAGCAGCCCTCTAACATTTACCCCTGCCCCTCTCAAAAAGCCGTGTCCTCACGGTTTACTGTTTAGGATTAGCAAACCTTTGTGATCGAACACCTGCTGACGGTGAGAGTCTCGTGAAGGACTCCTTGTGCGAGCCCGAGTCTTGTCACTGGTTGACGGAGATGATTGAGCACTACCCGGAATTGTCTGACCCTCCTTTGGCTGATATCGAGGTAACCTCTCAGGCATAGGAGATCCCCATCGTTTCTTTTCTGCCATCTGAAGTGCATGTCGAGCGGCTTTTACTCACCCATCCCTTCACTATCCAAGGTGGGAACTCCAAGATAGAAGAGTTGGAAATCTCTAAGCACTCAGCCCGCTCAGAACAATCAGTCATGACCTACAACTAGTGTATCATGGGGGTGTTTCCTAATTGTACTCCTTCCCGCATTCATGTTAGCGAGTTACCTTACTATCTGCATAAGTATCAGTTTGCTTCAGAAATCTATCAAGTTCCATCCATTCTTTCTATAGCTTCACTCAGGTCTGTCTACATAGTGTGAGTATGAAGTATGTATCAGATTAATATCTATCAAGTATCAGGCTGAAGCCATGGTGTCTCTAATCTACTCTACATTATAATTCTACAGCTTGCATTCATCAAGTAACAACAGATCGTCACTTCTCCTACTCCGTGCTCTTCATCTTTCCACTCAGAGATGTGCTCTCCCCCCTATTTCCCAAGCCCTGATGCGGTCGAACTCTAACTGGAATCGTCTGGGGCATACAATGTGGTCCCACCATGTCTGGAAGTTTAAACTGCAAAACTTGTTGTAAGCGCTGAATGGCAAAATTGGTGAAGACCCTGAACTCCTTGTCTGTCCAGGTGAGTGGTGTACCAATGACTTGTGAATTGTGCAAGTTTTTCCATGCCTCATGGCCCTTAAAGAAAATATTGTCAGGCCCGAATTTCTGTGTTGACAAATTGTTCCAGGCCGCATGAAACCATGAACGAATTTGAGAATCCTTTTGCATCATAACTTTTGCCTCATATAGGTACATATGAGGTGGCACTGAAGGTAAGATCCAATGATCCCCACTGGAATAACTCAGAAAGCGCGATTGCATCTTCTGTTGTTCAATGTGATAACGTGCCAGAAAACAAGCAGCGTAGTATAGCCCGCAGCCCATGACAATACTTGCTACCTCCTTGGTCTTGGTATAAATGAATCCATGTACAACTTGGAAGGCAATCAATTCCTTCAACATGGTACTTGCCTCATGCCAGTACCTCGCAAAGTGATGATCCTCAATGGGTCAATTGTTCGGAAGAACCTTAGTCCTAGTTGCCACTAGCAGCCAAATGCGCATGATTTGGTAGTAATGTGCCAACGATTGCGGAGGAGTAAATTCCTTCCAAGCCAAATCCAACACAATGGGAATTTGGTTGAAGGGCATAATCATAGCCCGACTGTACTCCCGTGCAGCAGGAGTTTTAGGTGGGTTAAAAGCAGCATCCCCCCATACCTCAGGCTGTGGCAGCTGTGGTGTGACTGTAGTAACAACAGGGTTAGCTACTGGCACAGTCACTTGTTGTGGTATTAGTAGCACTGGCTCTTGTACCACTGGCATCTCCTGCAACCCCTGCGAGGAAGACTGAAAAGCTAGAGTTCTGGCTTGTAAATAAGAAGCCATCAGCTGCTCCTCAGATACAAAGACTCTCTTGTCGATATTTGAAGTGAGGTCCCCCACCTGAGTCTGTAGGCCGTCTACATCCTCATGTAACTCCGCTATCCTACTATAGACATTGTCTATAGTAGTTGGTTATGCACCTGCAGTCTGAGCTCATTCATCTCGCCTTGGGTGAGCTTCCGTGGTGCTTTGCCTTCCACCGGTCCTTGTGCTAACCAGACCTGCAGAAGGTGGGGAGAGTTTGCTCCTCTCTGAGTTTGTACATATCTAACTGCTGCTGTAAAGCCTCCATGCGCTTCGCATGAGGTTCAACCAAACTCGCATAGGCAGCAAGCAGATTATTGGCTTCCTTCCAAGCCTTGTTAGTGACAGAGAGTTCATTTCTATTGGCCATGACCGTTTGTTGCAATTCCAGGATGTACCTCTCTTGGTCAGCTTCAACGTGCCTATATTGCTTGAAAGTATTCTCATTGTGACAGATTGTATTCTTCATATCAATAATGAGTTTTGTCTGCTCGACATTATCTGCCTGTGCCTTTATACATCTTTCCGCTTGGCTGTTAACTTCTAATGTAGTTTGCTCAAGTGTAGTTGTGAGTGTAGCACATTGTATGGCCATCCTATCATGCACTGTCTGCAACTCTGTATGTAGTGCATTCACTTCTTGCAACTTGTTCTCATGCTTCATTTGCATTTGGTATAGCTGTTGCTTATATGCTTCGTGCAACTGGTCCTGCGCGAGGCCTGCTTCAATCAAATGTTCCTTGGCCAACTGCAAAGCAGCTGTTGTATCCTCTAACTCTTGCTGTAATTTGAGAGTGACCTCATCATCGACTTTGTTTGCACACTTAGTGGCAAGTCCAGCCTCAAACTCCTTCCTGAGTTCCTTCTTCAAAGCTGCCAATTGGGTAGTTGGAACATGGGATTTGACATAAGTGCCCAACAAATTAAGTGTCCTGGTTATGGAACTCATAAGCATGGCCTGTTGAGGGTCATCATGGTGAGCTTGCTGCTGTTCTCCCTGATCCTCAACAGTGTGATGCCTCACGAACCATCAGGCATTGCCCCACCAGATTTTCTTCCTGAATCACCTCATTCGCTACAGGTGCTATAGTGTCTTGACATTCTACCTGTGGTACCTCCGTTAGAGGTGTGGGTATTACAACAACAGCAGGGTTTCCCCTGGACAACCGCTGCACCTCCGGAATCACTATTTCCCTGACCAAACCAGAATTTTCATAGAGAAGGTCCCCCTTCTCAATTTCTGCCACCACCTGTTCTGTAGTGGGGAAATCTAACATTTCTTTCTCCAAAAACTCTCTCCACAGGTTGCGTTGTTTGTACCCACATCTCTCTGTGCTGCTGTGCCCCCTCTTGCACAAGAGTATGAGTAACTTCTTTCTCTGGCTGTCTCGTAGCCAATGGTTGTGCTTCTAATGTGATTGCTTTCCTCTGCCTCTTAGGCTGTTGATGCTCTGCCAATCCCCCTTCACCCTGTGAAGAACCTTGCTCTTCTATGGCAGTGGTTGCTGTCTCAAACACTCCCATCTCCTTCCTTTCTCTTGCATCAAGTATGCACGAGTCTAGAATAATTTGTGCAATGATTGGCCCAGACACTATGATAGGAGACTTTGCGGCAATGCCTTGTAATCTCTTCATCTCCTCTACCAGTCCGTTGTACATTATGTCCGCCCATGCTACCTCTTCTCCTCTCAGGGCTTTGAGTATTTCCTCTGTGAAGGATCTGCTCAAATACTGTTGGTTCTGTTTCATGGCAAACAGAACGTTCAATACTTGGCCTACCTCCCTTAGCCCTGGGTAGACGGCCTTGGTACAAGCATAACCCTGAGTTTTAAAGAAACTCCCTTCTTGGAATAAGTCCCCTATTTGCAGTCTTGCCCCGTGCTCCTCCACATGCACCTGACCTGATGGCAATTCAAACAATTGCTGTAGGTATAGGGGAGTAATTTCTAATTCAACTCCCTTCACCGTTGTTGCTCCTGTCCTAGGCTCAAAGTTCTGCAAGAATTGTAACATGTACTGCCTATGGTGCAATGTCCAATCTTTGCTTTGCAATCCTTCTAATCGCAGCTCCTTTAGTAACTGTACCGCCTGTGGAGTAGCAATCGTTTGTTTCTACAGGATTGTGGTGCTCTTCACCCTGATTTCTTCCATTCCTCTCACTCTCTTCATTCTAGACCCACAGAAAGGTTTTGGCTGTAACAATTGAAGAAATGCCTGCAGGGCACAAAGCATAAACGTATGGTTGCCACAAAATGCTATGGGTAATTTCTTGTAAGCCTGCGGGGCTTGCAAGCATCGATTAAGAGAAAAGATACTCTCTATTCTTCTATCCCCGTGCCACTGCGTAAGTAGTATCGCGAGCGTATAGTCTGTTAGTTCCTCCATAGCTTCAAAGCTATAGCATTGATGGTCTGTCCTGTCGTGACGCTTGTTACTTGGAACGACGCCGACTCTTGCGCTTAAAATCCCTCCAATTTCTTGATCCTGCTTCTGGCTTATGATTGGCTGTAACCGCTGTGACTGGATTTTAGATTTAATTTCCTTCCATGGATTTTCCACTCTGGACTGTCCACTAGGATAGCATATGTGACATGGATTTTGCTTTTCGGTACTCTTAAAGGGTTCCGTTACCCTTTCCCCGTATGCATTAATGGGCCCATAATAAGTTAATGTGCCGGGTAGGTACTTTGACGGCCAATTTTGTCTTCCTTGATGACAGTCGCCCTTGCAATCCATGTCCTGCTGTGTGTCTCGCCCTGGCGTCCACGTGTCCATTTCTACACGTGCCTTCGTCCACTTTTCCGCTGGCCACTCTCTGGATGTTAACCCACGTCCATCTGTCACTGATCCTATGGATTGTGTAACCCTAGTAGGCTGTGTTGTGCTGTGACAGGCTGTGTCATACTGTGGTACGCTGTGATAGGCTGTGTGGCATTGTGGTAAGCTGTGATAGGCTGTGTTGCGCCGTGCTGGGCTGTGATAGGGTGTGTCGCGCCATGCTGGGCTGTGATAGGGTGTGTCGCGCCGTGCTGGGCTGTGATAGGGTGTGTGGCACCGTGCTGGGCTGTGATAGGGTGTGTGGCGCCGTGCTGGGCTGTGAAAGGCTGTGTGGCGCCGTGCTGGGCTGTGATAGGGTGTGTGGCGCCGTGCGGGGCTGTGATATGCTGTGTCGCGCCTGTACTGCCCGCCCTCGTTATATACGCTCGGCCTAGCGACAAGTGCTCCATACTCTGTTGATATCACTGGCGCAGCCCGTGACTGCTTTTGCGTTTCAACATGCAAATCATGCTGCAATGGTTTGTCATGGATACCACTGTACCCCTTCAACTTATTGGCATTGACTCTTCCCAGCATCTCTTTGTTAATGGTTTGTAACATGGCGGTGTTGTTATCATACATCTTCTGTATGACATAAGGTCCTTTCCATGGTGATTTAAGCTTAGAAGCTTTAATCTTCCCCTTCTTCTGCAACCAGAGAACCAAATCTCCCGTCTTAAAAGTCTTTATCTTGCCTTCATCAAACTGTTCCTTTCTCTTCATCTGAATTCTGGTCATGTTATCAGCTGCATCAGCACATACTTCTTCCACATGGTATAATTCATGTTTCCTGACCTTAATTGAATCTTGCAATTCCATTCTCTTTCCCCATTCTGTTCTCATGGTAGGTAACAGGAATTCCACTGGAAGAAAAGCTTCCATACCATAAACTAATTGGAATGGTGTATACTTAGTGGTGATTTTATATGAAGTCCTGTATGACCACAAAGCTGTCAGCAGCTTTGTATCCCAATCCGTTCTGTTTGCATTGACTATCTTAGCCAAGATAGTACATAGTATTTTGTTGGTAGCCTCTGCCTGCCCATTACCCTGTGGGTAATATGTTGTACTCTTCCTATGCACAATCATGAACTCTTTAGTCAATAATTCAATGGTCTCATTAATGAAGTGACTTCCCTGATCACTGATAAATTCCAAGGGACAGCCAAATCGTGTAAGTATGTTCTCATACAAGAACCTTGCTGTGGACGTGGCTGTGTTGTCCCTCAAAGCTTTAGCTTCCACCCACTTCGTAGTATAATCAGTGGCTGTAATTATGTACCTGTTCTGTGTATTCTTGGCTGGTGGGTTAATTGGTCGAGGTTTACTATTTCATGAGCAGAAACCATGAGCCATGAGCCATGAGCCATGAGCCGCATGAGCCGCATGAGCGGTGAGCCGAAGTCTAAGATACGCGGATTTCATGAGCGGACTCCTCCAAATTTGGAAATGCGGCAGATTAAACAAGTATTAAAATAATAGTTTTTTATTTGACCTTGCCGTTTTTGGACGTTCCAGATCATGTAATGCGGCGAAGATATGTCGTCAGTAACAAGTCCGCTCATGGTTTTTTAGATCCGCTCATGGAAATAAGTGACCGTGCAACGGGAAATCCAGTATACCACTGCAAAAGGATGTCGCATACTGGCCTGTATAGAGTATTCCGCGGCTTTACATGCCTTAACATTGGAATGAAGCTGACCCTTTTGCCGCGATTGAACCAATGGAGTCTGCACCAATACAGTCTGCAGTACTTCACAATTCTATCTTCTTCGGGTATTCGGCGGGAAAGGTTTGCAACTGAACTCGGAAATAAGGTGCCGCATTAGGGTTCGCACGTGCAAAATTTCGGAGTGGTTTGGTGTTGGCGAAGGCCGCCTCTACCAGTACCTACGACGATACTTAGAAATGCGGCGCCGCATTTCCTTGTCGGAGGTCGAATGAGGAAAGCAAGTTTTCGGAAAGCAGAAAAACATGAACCCTCCAACATACAAAA
The DNA here is from genome assembly GCA_030704615.1 of Takakia lepidozioides. NCBI lineage: Eukaryota > Viridiplantae > Streptophyta > Takakiopsida > Takakiales > Takakiaceae > Takakia > Takakia lepidozioides. Next base: position 6,950,632 of record CM060732.1, on the reverse strand, counting down.
ATACATGCACGTGGAAGCAAGTGAAACCGAAGAGGCGGCGACCTCCCTCAAAAGTGAACGAGACAAGGATGGGGAATGCACTTCGGATGAACTGTACAATCCAGAGCTCGACAGAAGTGCCCCCACCAGGATTCGGGCGTGTGTATCAGATGGCCACGGCGGGCTCAGTTGTTCGCAATGATGTGTACACCATCACCATTTCAGCATTACCCACCTGCAATTGCACCGACTTCCAGATCATGGCGAACAAGGGGGCATCATACTGCCCTTGCAAGCATTTGTACCACGTGTACCTAAAGAGACTCCGTTGTAATTCCACAACTCATCACTTCATACATGCACCAGGGTTGAGCCCCAAGGAGGTTCACACTCTTCTGAATATGGATCCAGGGGACCAGTGAGCTTGGCTTGCGGTCCCAATACAATGGTACGCCCATCCTTTTCGGATAGTAGAACTGTACTGCTGCCAGTACCTCAGACTCTGGCCACAGAAAGGTCCGACATATGTCTTGCCTACCAGTAACCTGTTTTGCTCGAACTAAGATATTACTATATCGTTCATGCCAAATTCCCAGTCAGAAAGGTAACGTTTCTGCCTCCCGAAGTCGATGGCAATGTCATCTTCGAGTTTCCACCTGTTTCTTCGTCAAACAAAGCCTCCGGGATGTTAACAGACATGGATCGAAAGCATGACGGACACCCCTGGTGTGTGACGAAGACCAGTAGCACGAAAATTGCTGATGGTGTTCGTGTACGATATGTCCTCTGTGCGGGGAAGCTAAGGTGCCTCAATCCCACCTGCTTCCACTTTCTCTCCAAAGGAGGGCGGAGAAACGAGACGGATTGGACTGGCACAACGCATCATCCATTCATTGTCTCCAGCCAAGCTCATGCGGGTTCTTTCAAGTGTGCACATTGCAAAGAACCACCGACGTGCATGTCCATGTGCAGAGCCAAGCAATATTACGTTATCCATTTGCTCCCGGACTTGACTAGAGCTTGCATACACGTTGATGTCCACTGCCACCCCTTGGCGAGAGGCAACATGCGTGAGGCTGTGCAGGAAGCACATGACATCATAAAAGAGGAGGTGAAATTGAGCCCCGGAGTCAGACCAAAGCAAATTCAGCTGAAGGCAGCCCACAAGATTGCTCTTGGCAAAATCATGTCTGAAGATGGTTCCGACCGAGAGCCCTTGACCGAAGACAAGATGCGTGACCTCTTGGAGTCCGTCTCGCACGTTTGTAGTCCGAATGTGCGGAATCTCATCGTATTTTGCAAGCAGGAGTTCGGCAGGGGGTCGGACATGTACTCAATCCTGGAGGTGAAACGAATGACTAGATATGACTACATCCAAGGTAGCAAGTTTCCAGGGCAAGGCAGCGAATCCGATCGTTGTTACATTTTCAAAATGTCGACGTGTGGGCCTGGGAGTGGAGTCGACTTGGTCACTCGCATGACAACTGGAAACTTGTCGAATGCTTGGGTGATGTTTGATCACATCAAGCGAATTACAAACCATCAGTGGGTGACTATGGGTGCACATGTTTATGACTATCACTCCAAGAGGCTCATGACGATTGCAATCTGCGAGATGAAAGGGGAGGACACACAGTCCGAGATGCATCTGTGGGAGGGCATAAATGAGCAGATGGCAAGGGCGGGATTGCCAGAGCCCAATTTCAGGGGATTCATGGCAGACAACGCTCAGGCCAACTGGGCAGCGGTGCGGCGTGTGTACGGTGAGGACCCCAATGTTCCAATGGAGGGGAAAGAGAGATCCTGTGGATTCCATTGGATGCAGAGTCTATCCCACTACACTACCAAATTTGTTGCTAGCTCATTCCAGGCTGAACACCGTGTCCTTTGTACGGCGTGGAAGGATGCACCCACATTTGATGACGCGGAGGTTAAGTTTGCTATCATCGAGGCTTGGTGGAACACGTCAGGTGCAGTGGAGACAACCAATCTGGGAGCATTGCACAGCTGGTTGGGGTGGTGGCATTTTCGGTATCGACAGTTCGGACAGTACATGCGGGAGGTAGGCTGCTGTCAATTTCGTTCATTTGTCTTTCTGTTATGGACATTTCGATTGGTCCCTCACCATTGTTTGTGTCCTTCTAGGAGCGGTGCTTGGATTCCGACACGGACATGCCGAACACGAATATGGCAGAATCGGTCCACTCCTCCTGGCGAGCGTCTTCTGCCGCACATCTGGTGGACGTAGTGACGGCCACAACGGAGGACATCGACAGAGCAATCATGTAGCAAGCCACGTACTACAAGTTCCTGAGCGGCAAACAATGGGGCTTTGGGCCGGACAGGGAGGAATTGTTGGTACGAACAGCTTCGAGGTCCAAGAATCCACTGAAATGGGCGACAGCATTGCGAGAGAAGATCAAAGAGACACCTCTGCACCGCAGAGGTGAACACCTAGAGGGGGACGTCCGGACTCGCCCTGTCAGGCGGAGGATTGAAGAGGAACCCGGGTGCGAAGAGGATTCCTGGAGATCCGACAGGAACATTCGGACAGCACCTCGAGGTCCCGTCATGTTGCCGCACAATGTGTCTTCCAGCAGTGGAAGCCCAAGAAATTCCAGATTGCCGTCGCCTTCAACCGGGGATTACGTGCAAAAAATTCCCACCGCTCCCTTGCCCCAGATTCCGCCCGCTGTTATGCAGTATGGCCAAGCCATTGTGGAGACGACTGTGTCTGCCTCACAGTGGAGAATTGCTCGCACAAAGCCGTCGTTTCGAGGAAGGTGTTCCGCAATTCGTGTGGATACACGGCAACGTTGTTTAGAGATGATAAGGAGGAATCCAGATGGGGCTGTCCCTGCTCCTACATTTACAGGAAGATTTGTCCATGCAAAATTTGCGGAGGCGACAACCACCCAGTTCTGGTTCTGCAGGCACGACATTATGACTTGCGTGTATGGAAAGCCCAAGTACGGCATACAAACAATGCCAGAGGCTCCCCCGGTGTGGCCGGTGGAACCAGGCTGCGATCTGAGTCAGGTTGAGGCCGACGCCCTTACCGCCGCAGGATTTCGGATGGTGCAGCGCACTGACGTCCCCAGACAACCATTTCCGCTTCCACAGCCTCCACCACCGACCCCTGTGAGAGCAAGAACAATGGGACACGACAGTTCTAAGCATCCTACACACCGTTGTCTGTTGGCAGTGGCCGCCTCTCGGTTTCCGGACTCCTTTGTGGATGGTGTGGGCAGCGACTGATTCGGGAAGGGAATGGGCATTCCCACAGCTCGGTACAGGATGGTGTCTGATGGGGGAACGTGCCATTCGATTCCGCAACCTCCGTCGTTACCTAGCACGACAATGGTCTCGTCAACCTGTCCAGGAACATCCTTCCTTTCTTCTTCCAAATAAACTGTGCCCGGTTTGAGTTTGAATTTGGAACAAAGGTAAGTTTCAGTCACTCTGCAAAGTCCTCCCTCGTTTGGGATCCAGGCTCTCCCAAGTTGCGGAGGACAACAAACTATAGCGTAGGAATTTGGAGCCATCGAACACCGCACGGAGTTGGCAAGTGCGAGGTTCAGTATAGCGACAGACCAAGGCTCACAGGCACCATGCGGAGTCCATCGACGATTGGAAGTCACACATTGAAGTGGAAAGTATTGTTTCAAGCTACATGCATGAAGGTGGGAGGTTTGATTCCATAGCCAGTAAGTATGACAATGATGGCCGATTCGGCGACGAAATAACATCTCCTGACAGTTTCTCCTTAGGGTGGATCCAGCAGTATTCTCGGTGCAGACAGGAACGTTCGCACTGACAAGTGCCAGGACTGTTAGTTAAAACGGTCAGACAACCAAGTTATGCTCATCAAGACTGGCCGCAATGTTGTTTCGGAACAATGCAACCCATTGAGGTTCCAGATTTCCCGTCCCGAGTGATTCTTTCGATTGCTGGTGGACGGAAATACGGCGCCGCATTTCCATATTGCTTCTTGGTCATGCACCAGAGCGACGGAAATGCGGCACCGAGTTTCCGTCCGGGGGAAACCTTTATACTCTCCAGAACGGAAATGCGGTAACGCATTTCCATCCAGCAAGCACGGTATGTGAAGGTGGAACGGAAATGCGGTACCGCATTTCTGTTCTGATTGAGAATTATGAACAACGGGAACAGAAATGCGGCACCGCATTTCCGTCCGAGTCGCACTTTTCCGACATTCCAAAACGGAAATGCGGCCCCGCATTTCCATTTTGTATCTGATGCATAGAGCTGAGGGATAGAAATGCTGCAGCACATTTCCGTCCTTAAAAGACATTCATACTCTCTAGAACGGAAATGCGGTACCGCATTTCCGTTCTGATTGAGAATTATGAACAACGGGAACAGAAATGCGGCACCGCATTTCTGTCGGAGTCGCACTTTCCGACATTCCAGAACGGAAATGCGGCGCCGCATTTCCATTTTGTATCTGATGCATGGAGCCGAGTGCAATTCCGACCGCTTGAGACAGCGCAATTCCGACCGCTTGAGACATTCATACTATCCAGAACGGAAATGCGGTACCGCATTTCCGTTCTGACTGAAAATCGTGAACCATCGGAACTGAAATGCGGCAGCGCATTTCCATCCGAGTCGCACCTCCCAACATTCCAGAACGGAAATGCGGCACCGCATTTCCGTTCTAATGAAATATCCTGAAACATCGGAACCGAAATGCGGTACCGCATTTCCGTTCTGGAATGTTGGGAGGTGCGACTCGGATGGAAATGCGCTGCCGCATTTCAGTTCCGATGGTTCACGATTTTCAGTCAGAACGGAAATGCGGCACAGCATTTCCGCCAGCGTCAGACGTTAATACTCTATAGAACGGAAATGCGGTACCGCATTTCCGTTCTGACTGAAAATCGTGCGCAACGGGAACAGAAATGCGGCACCGCATTTCCGTCCGAGTCGCACCTTCTGACATTCTAGAACGGAAATGCGGCGCCGCATTTCCGTTTTGTATATGGGGCCTGGAGCTGTGGTACGGAAATGTGGTGCCGCATTTCCATCCATGTGAGACCTTCAAACTTTCCAGACCGGAAATGCGGCACCGCATTTCTGTCCAGGTGAGACCTCTATACTTTCCCGAACGGAAATGTGGCACGGCATTTCCATTCATCAGCTAACGTATGTGAAGGGGGAACGGAAATGCGGTACCGCATTTCCGTTCACATTGAAAATCATGAACCACGGGAACTGAAATGTTGTGCCTCATTTCCGTCCGAATCGCACCTTTCGACATTCCAGAACGGAAATGCGGCGCTGCATTTCCTTTTTGTATCTCATACATGGAGCTGTGGGACGGAAATGCGGCACCATATTTCCGTTCAACAACTAAGGTATGTGAAGGTGGAACGGAAATGCGGTGCCGCATTTTCTTCCAACAAGTACGGATGTGTAGCTTCGTGATGGTACTTAACGGAAATGCGGCGCCGCATTCGCATTTTCACTCCAACTCATCAGACGCTGGGACGGAAATGCCTTGAAATGTGAACACGTGGAGCAACGGAATTGCTGCACATGTCGACACTCTATCTGACTGAAGGGGCATGAGGCGGCGCGGCCTGACCGTTGGATAATGATGTTTTTTTTTCGGACGGCAGGCGTACCCTGAACGATTCGAATTTTGTAATGATGCAAACTCCACGAGGAGACACTTTCGTCCAACCCTTTCGAACCCAAGTGGTGCATCACCGCCGTTTCATCTACTTTTGTCGTGTCTCCTCAGTCACCCCTCTCGCGCCCTTTCCATCTGCACTCTTTGCCCCTTTTCCCTCTCTCTGTTCTTCTTATGCTCGAACCTGAGAGGGGGGGAGTTCGTGCACCAGACAGGAGACCTCGTCGCAAGCTCCGGAAATTATACTTCGGACGTAGGCCAATGCCAAAGGGGAGGAAGCAGATGCGTCTACAGGAGGAGATTGCCATCTCCGAGCAGCAGGCCACTCAGGCAACCCAGCCACCAGTGAGAGCTCCATGCGATCGGGCTGCGCGCAGCTGATCGAGCACCGAACCCCCCATTTTGCTTCTGTAATTCTTAGACTGAATCCTAGGAGACTTGAATACAGAACATATTTGCATGCCTAATAGGAAAGGTGGACGTGCTGGAGGGATCGCAGGAATCCGAAGAGCCGAAGGAAGAGTCCGAAGAGCTAGCTGCAGCACGTACACCCACCCGATCCCCGAGCACGGGTATTCCTGCCAGGCCTAGCCCTGTGCGATTCAAAGACGCGGCTTCGAAGGGCAAGTTCAAAGCCCCAGAGATCGACTCGCGTTCTTCGGTCATGGAGAATCGCCAGCAAGGGTCGGGCCCTTCTCCAGCAAAGTCGAAGAAGAAGCAGCCCGTCCCTCTACTGGCTTCTGAATCGGCTCAGGCCGATTCACCCCCCCCAACGCGAATGAAGCAGCAGGGTAAAAGACAGATTCAATTGCAGCAGACACCTTCACCTGCAAGGATGAGGAAGCAGAAGGCAATCAGGGCGACGGCCGAACAATCTCCCGCAAAACCGCTTCCACGAGCTGAAGCTCAGTTCCTGGAGGATTTCCCGCCTGCAGATGTTGGGGCCGACTCTGCTGCAGCGAAGGCAATGGGATCGACCGTTGATCTCGATTTGGTACCGGAGGAGGGTGCTGCCGCTCAACGTTCGCAGCAAGACCTCACCACTGATGAGCAAGCAGGCCCGGAGGAGGCCTCTGCAATGGCAGAATTGCCCGCAGACAGGCCCCAGAGTGCAGCTCCAGTTGAGGATGCTCCAGCTGCTCAGCCACTACCGGCACCTACAGACATGTCTCCGGAGGATTTCAAAAGTGCAGCGGATAAAATGTTGGAGGAGACACACAGTAGCATTGGCAGAGTTCTGGGCAGCAGGGTATTCCAGCAAACTCTTCGAATCCCACTCTGTCGCATGGTCTCCCTTCCCATCGTCAGACAGGCCCTTCCCGGAGATGTGGATAAGCTCAAGTTCGCATTTCGAGAAGGGTACCGTCTGGGATCGGCAGCGTTTTACGTTTCCATTGAGAATGAGGACGGCGAAACTCGTGGACCCACTGCCAATGAATTGTCAATGTGGGGATACCCACTGGCACACTCGCAACGACGAATTCGAGGCGACGCTGAAGGGTGATCCAGACTTCGGCCATATGTCGGGTAAAATGTTTTTTGTGTGGGACGGAAATCACCGACTTCTTGCCTGGTGGGAGTACATCAAGCAGAACCATGCCAAGCACATTGGCTGGCATTACATGGTGGAGTGTGTCATCCTCAAGGTGAAGGCGGCAGACTCCTCCCTGCTCAAGAATGCCATGGCGGACCTCAACTCGTAAGATACTCATACCCTCCCTAGCACGTTCGAAATGCGGTGCTGCATTTCGGTTTCCATTCTGGTTTGTTTCCGTGCTTTCGTGTACTGAACTGGAGAGTGTGCCTTGCAGGGTCACTGAGAATGCGTACGTGCATACCCACATGGCACATATGCTGTACAGGGTGAGGAAAACTGGTCTCACTGATCCGCAGATGTTTGCGGAAATGCTGGAGCCCGAGCTCATTCAGAAAGCCGTTGCAAAAACAGACCAGACATGGTATCGTCTCACTATGGATGGAATGGTGGAGGTGATATACGAAGTAAGTCGTCCTCCAATTTCCCTCTGCTCATCCTTCCCCAATTTCCAGTAATCTTTCCACATGAATCGAATGTAACGCTTCTGCATGTTTTTGTTGGCAGTCAAACATCAAGCTGGATTTGGCCCATGCCAAACGCTTCTTCATGGAAAGTGAGGGGCAGGTGAAAACGTTGCAATCATTGACTGAGCACTTGAAGGAAGCCGGTGTCAAGTCCAGAACCAAATACAAGTCAAAGCTTGTGAAGCTGGTGGCAATTGCAGATCCGGCACTTGGAAAGGACTTCATCCCCAAGATTGCAAAACACTATTCTCGGGCCATGCAGCCGACCATGCAATTGGAGAAACTGCATCACCTCTCAACGGCATGTGTGGAGGCGAAAGAGAAGGTGAGGTTTCAATGCACTGAAGTTCCTTCCTAGCAATAGCCACTCTCTTCCAGCTCCTGACATTGGATCGGAAATGGCAGACACGGTGGCTGTCGATCTGGAATGCATCCGAGAGTGTCGCACACCTCACTTCGGTAAACTCCCCTTCAAGTCGTAGTTACTCGCTTTGATGCGCGCGCCTGACTCCCAACCTGGCCGCCGGGCCAACTTGGAGTTTCGGCTGCTCACCGGGACATAACGGTCCCCTTCCGCTTCCCTCTAAACCCTCCACCTATTTGGGACTAGGAGAATTCCCTTTGGTAGATGGCAGTCCGGAACAGCTCCCCACTCTTTGGTCGCTTTCCGGCTCGCTCGCTTACTCACTAGTTTTTGGTCACCAACGGGCTTGCACCGTTCTCGGGGTTACTACTCCCTATATATACTTCTGTAGCTGTCCGCGGGGGTTTCATAACCAGCCATGCCATTTTATGGCGAACCACCACGAAAACCCTCGACTCCCGGTGGTGAGTCGCGGTGAGTCTTGGCCCACTCACCGCGGCCCCAATGGACCGTGATGAGTCCCAAGACTCCCCACGACTCCCACCTCGAGGTCTCCACCCCATGGTGAGTCCTATGCCACCCCCACTAAGTCCCACTAAGCTACCACCACCCCTTGTGGAGCCACCTCCACCGCAACCCGGTGTGCGGGGCTCCACCTAGTGAGCGCCTCCGCCTCCTTGAGTGCCTTGGGCACTCAAGGGTGCTTCAGCCCCCCATACCTATCGCTGCCGCTGCCCCCACCACAGGGGCAGCCCCTCATGTGTCCCGACCCCCTGCCCTCAAGGCAAAGGGCCGCGACACACACCCCTACCAACAGGGAGTCGATGTCCTCATCGACTTGTCCATTTTGTAGAAACGAACATCCAAGTTGTGGCGTCCCACATCAAGGAGTTTGTTTCCGTACCATGGCGTCCCATGGCAAAGAACCAAACCCCACACTTGACTCCACTCTCCACTAGCTAGTTCGGCCGACTTCCTCCAAGTCCCGGCCAAGGGTGGAGCCTCTCCAGCTCCTCCCAGTGCACTCTTCTTGGCCTACTTCAAGGCCAAGGAACGATCCTCCCCGAGGATCGAATCGCCTTACTGCAACAACATTGCTTGCGATCGCTCATGATGCCGCTTTTGGCATCAGCTTGAGCAAGGGTTCACCTGGAACCCTCTTTGACTAGGAAGATAACCTTGAACCAACCGTGCGCCCCAATCACTACAATTGGGTCCGCCTTGGAATGCTGGCCTGAGGTACGGGAACACGCCGAAGCCGCACTACGACTTCGTCCCGAGGCTACACGATTATAGTACGTGAACGGAAGCACGTAGCTTCCGCGTTAGCCCGCACTACAAGGCAACCCCCTCGGTAGCGCAGTTATAGTACGCGCACGCGCCAGGTGCGCACTAGCACTTGAACTCCCAAATAAGGCGCAAGTTTCCTTGCCCCTTGGATGGGAGTCACCCGATTTCGGCACTGCGCAAACACACGATTAACCCAATTTACCTCTCCCACTTTTGTAAGCTAGCATGCATTCTACACACCAGCCAACCACACCATGCATCACCATTCCAAACACAATAGGACGCACAATATTTGGAACCCATTTCCTTTATCACAAATTTTTGTACAATACAAGTTTTTGCAATCGGATTCCTGAGCTAGCTAAACCGGGCTAAGCATGCATTTCCTCCCCCACGCTCCAAGGTTGATGTCCCCATCAACGCTTCTTCCGCTTTTGAGGTCGCCCTTCGAACGCTGCAACTGCCTCGGATGCGTTTTCCATTTCTGAGGCACGCACCCAAGATGCCTCCACAAGATGATAGCCCTTCCATTTGACGAGATACTCCGTTTCTCGGTTCTTGAACCTCCTCGACTTAAGTATTGCCTCCACCTCGTACTCGGGTTCATTTTCATGATCCAACAGCATAGGTGGCGGACGCAACACTTGCTGCCGATTCGGACGTGCTTCATCTTTGAAGTAAGGCTTCAAAAGGGAGACATGGAATACTGGGTGCACCTTGCTGTTTGCTGGCAGCTCCAATTCATACACATCCTCATTCATAACCCTCCGAATGCGAAAGGGACCCGCATACGGAGGTACGAACTTCGGACTCATTTCCGGAGGTAGTCGAAAATTCTTGATGTTCAACCAGACCTCTGTGCCTGCCTCAAACTTCACTTCCCTCCGCTTCCGATTCGCCTGCCTTTCATACCGTTTCCTAGCTTTGGCAATGTTGTACTTTGCGAGCTTCAACAAACGCTCGCGTTCTTCCAGTACCGCCGCTACTGCCGGTTCCTCAACGTCCTGGGCGGCCCAACTTGTCGGCACCAGAGGTGCTTTTCCATAGACCAACACAAAAGGGGAAACTCCCGTCGCGGAGTGTTCTGTGTTATTATAACAGAACTCTGCCGCGTCTAAGTGTTCCATCCAGTCTGATTGGTCTGCCGACACGTAATTCCGCAAGAATTGCTTCACTACGGAATTCACTCTTTCCGTTTGGCCGTCCGTCGTAGGTCGGAAGGCGGTGCTCATCTTCAGCCTCGTCCCCATCTTCTTCCAAAGTGCTCTCCAGAATTTACTCGTAAACTTTGGGTCGCGGTCCGAGACAATATCCTTCGGGACTCCATGATGCTTTAAGACGTGGGCGAAGTAAAGTCGCCCTGTCTCCTGCGCAGTTGCCGTCTCCTTGGTGGGGATGAAATGGGCCATTTTACTGAACCTATCTACCACCACCATGATTGCATCGAATCCTTTTGACAGCGGCATAGTGGTCATGAAATCCATCGAGACGCTTTCCCAAGTCCCCTCTGGAATCGGCAAGGGTTGTAACAGCCCCGCTTGCTTTTTATACTCGCTCCGGTTTTGTTGGCATGTGGTGCATGTCTTTACATACTCCTCTGCCTCCTCCCTCAGTTTGGGCCAGAAATACTCTTTCTTCAAGAGTGCCGCAGTGCGCTTGGCTCCACCGTGGCCCGCAAGCGGGCTATCATGGCATTCTCTCAAGAGACTATCCCTGATCCCTCCCTTTGGCACATAGAGACGTTTTTGCTTATACCGGAGCAGTCCGTTTTGCAAGTGGAACTGCGATTTAACCCCCATTCTCAAGTTCTGCATCACGCACTTTGCCAGCTCATCCTTCCGGCAAGCCTTCCGGATCTTCCTTTGGAGCGCCGTCTCGCCCTTGTACACCAACAAGAGCTGCTGCTTTCTACTTAAAGCATCGGCCACCACATTGTCCCGTCCCGGTTTGTACTGGATATCCACGTCGAACACTGCCAAAGTATCTTGCCACCTAAGTTGTTTTGGGGACAACTTGGGCTGCGTGGCAAAATACTTCACCGTGACATTGTCCGTGAACACCTTCACTGGGTTGGAACCAACATAGTGGCGCCAGAGTTCAAGGCAATGTACCACCGCCTTCATCTCTTTTTCATGCGTCGGCCACCGTCGCTCCACTTCATTCAGTTTCTTACTTTCGTAAGCCACTGGACGTCCATCTTGCATAAGTACACCCCCAATTGCGAAGTCCGATGCATCTGTATGAATCTCAAACGGACGATCGAACTCCGGGATTTTTAAGACTGGAGCTTCCGTCATCCGCTGCTTCAATTCAGCAAAAGCTTGGCCACAAAATGTGTTCCATACCCAGACTTTGGATTTACACAGAAGGTCCGACAGCGGCCCCGCATCTTGGCGAAATTTCTCACATACTTCCGGTAATAGGAGGCGAGTCCTAGGAAGGATCGCACTCCCGGGACCGAAGTCGGAGGCTCCCAGTCCAAGATCGCCCTCACCTTTCTGTCATCCATTTTGATCCCATCCTGTGTAATCACGTGCCCCAAGAACTCCACTTTTGTGACCCCGAATTCGCACTTTGAAGCTTTGGCATACAGCTTCCCTTCTCGCAATTTTTGGAACACCCTTTTGAGGTGCTCCAGGTGCTCCTCCTTTGTTTTCGAGTACACCAAGATGTCGTCGATGTACACGATCACAAAGTCATCCAACCACTCCTGGAAAAGGCTGTTCATCAGCGTGCTAAATGTCGCTGGTGCATTGGTGAGCCCAAAAGGCATCACCAAGAACTCATATGAACCATACCTTGTCCTGCACGCGGTCTTCTCCTCATCTCCTTCCGCCACCCGAATTTGGTGATAGCCGGAGCGCAAGTCGATCCGGCTGAAATACTTCGCTCCTGCCAACCGATCGAAGAGGTCGTCGATCCTTGGCAAAGGGTACCGGTTTTTGATAGTCACCTTATTCAGAGCCCTGTAATCGACACACATCCGCAGCGTCCCATCCTTCTTGTCTGCAAATAGCACCGGGGCTCCGTAAGGTGACTTACTCGGCCGGATGTACCCCTTTGACATTAGATCTTTGAGCTGAGTCTTCAGCTCGACCAACTCTTTGTGGCTCAACCGGTAGGGCGCCTTGGCAGGCGGTTCCGATCCCGGTATCACCTCAATTTTGTGGTCAACTCCTCTTCGCGGTGGCAAGCCGCTTGGTAAATCCTCCGGCATCACATCCTGGTATTTCTCCAAAATCCCCTTGATCCAATCTGGGCTCGGCTCCCCATCGCCTTCTCCTTTCACTTCTCTAATGTAAAGCAAAAACTGGGACTCGTGTGTCTCCTCCACGGCCCACTCCTTTGCTGATAGAAGGTTTATTCGCCCTCCCACGGATTTGGGCGTTTCCGACACTCGTAAAACCTCGCCACCATTCCCACATGGCAGCGTGACTACTCTCTTGCGGCCATCTATGACCGCTCCGGATTTGCTCAAAAAGGTCATTCCCAAAATGAGATCCACTCCATCGATCTCGCAGATAGTGAAGTTCTCACGTCCCTCCCAACTCCCCAGTTGAAGAGGAACATCAAACGCCAACCTTGTCGCCAACTGAGGTTCTCCTTTGGCAGAGCGCACCTCAATAGAGGCCCCCACGTCACTTGTCGGGAGTCCCAACTTTCGCGCCGCCGCCGGCGTCATGAAGGAGTGCGACGCTCCTGTGTCCACCAACAACGACACATTAGTTCCGGATATTATCCCATCCACGAACAATAACTGACTCCCTTTTCGTAAGGCGCCAGTTTCCTGATACAACTCACAAGAAAATTTGCCTACCTTGCAAGTCCTGGCGACCACCGCTTCCACCAAGCGACTGATGGTATCTTCCGACAGCTCCGTGGTCGCCCGAGTCATGTTCAATTGCCGGGGCTTCGTGCACTTCTTGGCCATGTGCCCGGGCTCCCCGCAATTGAAACACACTCCATCAAAGGTCGCCTTCTGTCCGCCATAAGTCGCTCCACCCGCTTTTCCTTTCGAAGCACCGGGTGCCGCCTTGACGTGTGAGGGACCTCCCTTCGATTTCCACGTGCCATTTTCGCCGCGTGGCCTATCCCACTTCTTTTCCGGTCGGGAGGAGTCACCTTCCCGCCGGGTCTTCTTGTGGTTCAGCTCCGTACGGCCTTGTCTCTCACCCCTAGGGACATCCGAGAAACATTCAGCTCTCTCAATTGCCTCGTTCAAAGTCTTGGGTGGCTTCTCCTCCAACTTCCGCCTAGCCCATGGGGCCAGTCCCGCCACAAAGTTGAAGACCATTTCTGGTTCTGCCATGTCCGCGACTTCGAGCAACAGCACATTGAAAGCCTGGACATACCCCCGAATGTCATCTGTTTGCTTCAAATTCCTCATCTTGTCCCGGGCAAGCCAGGATGCGTTGAGGGGCACAAACTGTCTCTTCATCAATTCCTTGAACTCACTCCAGTTCAAGGTTTCCGGGCTTGGGCCTCGGTCGTGAAGGCGTTTCTGCCACCATTGTTGAGCATAGCCCCTCAAATAGGTGGGAGCCACTTCCACCCGATCCTCGTCACTCAACTTGGCCGCCCGGAAGTACTGCTCTAGCTCCAGGAGCCAGGTGTTGAGTGCCTTCCGGTTTCGAACGCCCTCGAAGGTGCCGGGTTCCTTAGGCTTCACCTTAAACTTTGCCTTGGTGGAAGTGGCATTAGCCGCCTTCAACACGTCTTTCAACGTCCCGCCAAACTGCGCCAACAACCCTTCCCAAAAGGCTGCCGGCATGGGAGGCATCTCTTGGTTTGTCGGAGCTCTCAAAGATTCCTCGGGCTCCGACTCCTCGGATTCCTCCCGCTCCTGAGCGGCCTCGTTTTCGGAAACATTAATCGCTTCCTCAAACGGCCGCCTCGGTGACACGTCGCCCCCATCGGGCTCACCGGGGTCATCATCTTTTGGGCCGTTCCGCTTTCGCTTCGGCTTGCCCGACCCCATGATGAGGCCAATCCCAAGGACGATCGCGTACTGAACTCTAAGCTCTGATACCAAATGTCGCACACCTCACTTCGGTAAACTCCCCTTCAAGTCGTAGTTACTCGCTTTGATGCGCGCGCCTGACTCCCAACCTGGCCGCCGGGCCAACTTGGAGTTTCGGCTGCTCACCGGGACATAACGGTCCCCTTCCGCTTCCCTCTAAACCCTCCACCTATTTGGGACTAGGAGAATTCCCTTTGGTAGATGGCAGTCCGGAACAGCTCCCCACTCTTTGGTCGCTTTCCGGCTCGCTCGCTTACTCACTAGTTTTTGGTCACCAACGGGCTTGCACCGTTCTCGGGGTTACTACTCCCTATATATACTTCTGTAGCTGTCCGCGGGGGTTTCATAACCAGCCATGCCATTTTATGGCGAACCACCACGAAAACCCTCGACTCCCGGTGGTGAGTCGCGGTGAGTCTTGGCCCACTCACCGCGGCCCCAATGGACCGTGATGAGTCCCAAGACTCCCCACGACTCCCACCTCGAGGTCTCCACCCCATGGTGAGTCCTATGCCACCCCCACTAAGTCCCACTAAGCTACCACCACCCCTTGTGGAGCCACCTCCACCGCAACCCGGTGTGCGGGGCTCCACCTAGTGAGCGCCTCCGCCTCCTTGAGTGCCTTGGGCACTCAAGGGTGCTTCAGCCCCCCATACCTATCGCTGCCGCTGCCCCCACCACAGGGGCAGCCCCTCATGTGTCCCGACCCCCTGCCCTCAAGGCAAAGGGCCGCGACAGAGAGCATAAGGACAATGTGGTCTTTTCCACTCGAAGTTTCCGACCCTGCAGTGGATGTGTGGCTCAACCGCATGACTTGGTGGTTCCAGGTAATTCAAGGTACTTCCCCAGATTTGCTTTTCTGAAATGAACTCCCTGAACTGCTACGTGACAATGCATTTGGGAATCGCAGGTAATGTCGAATGCGAAGGAGCAAGTCGTAATGCACACAAATTCGTTCGGCTTGTACGTCAAATGGGATGGAACACAGACATTGGAAGACTACGTGACACGTTTCAGATGTGCGTACAAGGACAACATTTTTGCCAGAGAGCTACAGACAGCAAGAAGGAGCGTGGAGTTTACACATCAGGAGGGAGCGGGGAAAGCGGCAATGCGAATTGTTTACATGTGAAGCACAGCTGCCCTTGTATGCGAAGCCTGGTTACGAGGTTTGTCTCGGAAATGCGGCACCGCATTCGCATTTTATGTTTTCGGTGGCACTCTGCGAGTAGGTTGGTCTCAACTTTTGCTCACGCATGCTGACTGCCTTGCAGGTATATGAAATACGTGCTCCTTCAGACAGGGGCCCTGGCTCAAGAGCCCCCGTTCTTCATGGCTTGGACCGTGGCAGGCCCAAGCTGTGTCTACACACCCGAGATGCAGAAACAATGGCATCCCGCGCATCTCGTTGGATGCCCCTGGTACCTGGACATGTCTGGCGGTATTGTTGACGAGTCTGAGAAAGATCTGCACGCCTTGGCAGAAGAGAAGAGAAAGGAAAGACGTGTCCATGTTGGGCCAAAGTCGGCAAAGGAATCTGCTGCTCTGGAAGAATCCAGAAAGGCAGCTGAGATGGCACAAAAGACGGTGGATGCAGCTGTGCAGGCCCAACAGAAGGGGTCGAAGAAGAGGACTTGCCAGCAAGGAGCAGCTGTTGTGACACCCGCCAAAACGAAGAAGCAGAAACAGCCTGTTCAGGAAGAGGGTGAGGAAGAGGACTCCGATGGAGACTTTGCAACCAGCCCACCCCCCCAAACGCAGGCTGCCTCCCCTATGCCCACCGTTGTCACGAGAGGCACGAGAACTGGCTCGGCAAAGAAGGCACTCTTCAACCCCCCAGGGGGGCACCCTTTCGAGCCGGTGGAAATGAAGAGGCCGAAAGTGGCTCCCGAAACATTAGTCCAGTGTGTAAATGAGAGTTTCTTGGCGGCTTTGGATGGACGGGCAGCCAAGTTGGCATACATGAAGACCATGGAGGGTCTGAAGGGCAGAGCACTGAAGAAGGCGACTGCCGAAGAGCCTTCCGACACCCCAGGATTTCAGAATATGGTCTCGTTCTTTGAGAGGGTGTGTGCAGACAAGGATTGTAGGAGGGGCGGAAATGCCACCGAGTGGTCTTGCGATATGATCATCTTGGATATTCCGGACGGAGAGCCTGTGGAAGGACTGCAAGCTTTGCCATCTTGGAACAGGTACTCGGAGGACTTTTGGAAGAAAGGATTCGGGCTTGCCCGCATGGTGTTGGACGACAGAGGCTGTGTGGTTGTCCTGGCGAGCACAGGAAAAAACACTCAGACAGGAATTGCGAAGTTGACCCGCAAGAGCGCTGTCCCGATTCTAAAAAAGAAGTGGACGTGCATCAACACACTGGGCCTTCGGTCGGAAGGGAAGAAGGTGATTACGACACTGGCACTCGTCCATTCATTTGCTTGGGTGTTTTCAAATGCGGTGCCGCATTCGGTTTCTAATCGTTCCCCCCTGTGTATGCAGACAAAGCAATTCGATGCATACTGCTTTGTGAAGGAGAACTCCACCTTTGCTTTCCGGAAGGAGGGAGGAAAGGTTGACCCGAACTGCGACCCCCTCGATTACGACGTTCTGTTCAACAACGTTCCCAAGGAACTTCTCCCTCACAGCCTCACTTCAACGGAACCCCTGCGGTACTCACGGACTCGGAGCCCTGCCTTCATTCAGACAATTATGGAGACATGCACAGACGTGGAGGGCACAGTGCTCGACCTCATCTCTGGGACAGGTATGCAGAATCTTGATCTATGTTGTTCTGCAAATTCTCGTTAGGATGTAGTTCGCAACATCTGAAGCGCCATGTTGTAATGTGTGGATGGCATTGTAACAGGTGCCTCAATGTGGGCTGGGCGGTTTTCCGACCGGCACCTCTTTGCCTACGAGGAGGATTCATCCGTGTGGGGATCCCATCTGGAAGGGCTGCAACGGAATGTTAAGGCTCCCAACAGAGCGGTAGTCTCCTCGGATTCGTCGGAGTCCGAGAAAGACACAGTGGACATTGATGCGGAGGAGAACCCGGAATACGAGTGAGTGCAAACATTGTAAGTTTGCAAAGCCTTCTGGGTCATTTTTGTCAAACGAATTTCCCGACTGTGGTTCTCATTAGTCTCGTTGATGATTGTCATGTGCAGGATTGCAGGGTCCGGGTCGAAACATGTAGGGCCTACACTTCCTGCCAGGAAGAATGTCCCGTTCTTTGCGAGGGCCGACTTCATGACGAGCCCGGTGAGGGACTACTCCCTTCCTAGTTATGCAGCTAAACTCGCAAATACAGCGATTAGAAGAAGTGAGAATCCCAGTAAAGTAGAGCAGATTTTGGAGAGGGCTAGGGAGGACAGAAGGATAAGGAAAGAGTTGGCGACAGGTAGACGGGTACGAAAGTACATATGTGATTCAGCGGATGAGAGCGACGCAGACAGGGAGGAAGACGACCCAACGGAAGTGAGATGGACAGTTCCGCAAGGGGAAGATGGGATTTTCGAAAGCTTGGCCAACGAGCAGTCCGCTGGAGATGAGAAAGGCACTGAGGGGGTGGAGGCGGAGCAGGACAGTCTAGAACAGGATGAGGATTCGGATGATTTTCAAGATTAATAGAATTTTAATGAAGTCTCTGTAGATGTAAATTGTCTTCCAGAGTATATAAAGGAAATTCTGCCCGACATTCGTGACCCCTCTCCAGTGTGCATTCCAGCCATACAATCGCCCAAACCACGACGCTCCCAAAATCAGAAATGGGGCACCGCATTTCCAAAATTTTGGCAACTCTAAGAACCTCTTTTGGAAATGCGGCACCGCATTTCCAAAACAGGGGAGGGACTAAATTTTCCATTTCAATGTTTGCATAGTAAAAAGTAATCGGCCGATTGGAAATGCGGTGCCGTATTTCCAAAATTTCCTTTGTCCACACGCCAGTTTTGGCCTCTCCCGCTCATTGCATGGATGCCACCACGCTTACAGAGGTCGAACAAGGAGGTCGAGATGGCGGAATTGGAAATGCGGTGCCGCATTTCCATATTGGGGATGGTCGTTGTTCGAACTGCAGGCCCATCAGCAAAAATTGGCACCGCATTCCATTGTAAAAAAAAAGTCGATGACGGACATGGAAATGCGGCGCCGCATTTCCAGAATGGACATCGCAATTTGTCCATTTGCCGACCCTCTCACGGAAATGCGGTAACGCATTCCATCGCGCTGGTCGGAAATGTCACACTTTTCGAAGTGTTGGACGGAAATGCGGCACCGCATTCCCTTGTCCAAAAAGAAGTTTCCATTGTCAAGCTGGAAATGCGTCGCCGCATTTGCAATGCCAACCTCGTTGTCTGTCCAATTTATAGACCCGTGTTGGTATTTCGTGTACCTGAACGGAAATGATGCACCGCATTTCGATGCCGACATGGAAATGCGGTGCCGCATTTCAATGTCCGACATGGCGTTACTCTGGTATATTCTTGACACATGACTCTCATACCGGTTACTCTGCTATATTCATCCGGACATACACATTGTAGAAATGAGACATCAAATTGTAAACAGTGGGCCAATTCCGACAGGATCCTGGACCGATGAAGATTGGCTGCTTCATGAATGTAGCCGTTTCAGTTTCCTACCCTGCCATGCAAACTATGGGCACTCACTGCCAGGTGGGCCGATAGCCACTGGACACGACGAAGTCCATCCCCTCTTCGATGTAAATGCGGCGCCGAATTTCCATCCGGGGGGATGGACTTCGGTGGCAGATCTCAAACTATAACTTGTTTTTGAGAAAGATGAATGGGTTCATCCACCGCCGGCGTGATGAACACGTTCCACCTCCGTCGGTGGGTACGTGGGACCCAGATGCTCCATTATTGGAGGCCGGACTGCTCTTCCGCTTCGCATCATTTCGAAAATCTAAGGGCTTCGTAACTGTCCGCAAGGTCATTGTCATCTGCATCCAAGTCGTCCTCAGGTCCTCCTTTGCAAGGATGCCGTGCTTCCGGAACCGGGACGACTGCCCATTTGGAGGCATCGATTATGCAATGTATTCGGCCACATCGGGAGACATTGTTATCTGGTACACAGATTACACAGAAGATACTGGTTCGATTGTGGAAACATTGGTGGCTTTTGAGTATATCCTAGGCCACTACGCCTTCGAGCGGGGTGACGATCTTGGTCTGAGGAGTCCGTGGCTCCTGCGCATCCTCGATTCCGATTTTCCCAGCTACGACGGTCACCCATGCAGAAGAAGGCGCACTGCTATGCTGTTGCGGTGGAACTGCTGCCACTGGACGTGGGTGGACTCCATCGGAGAGACCTATTCTCCTGAAGGAGTGCGCTCCTCTTCTCCATTGTATGGGGACATTCGCATTGGTGTGGACGACGAAAACGTGAAGATTTCCATATTCGATGGTGGTATGATTGAAGGGCAGGACATTGTGGTGAACATCACTAGGGGCGGTACAACGGCTGCAATCGACTTTACATGGAGGAGCCCCATGACTCATGAGCTAGTTCTGAGAGCAGTCGAAGTCCCATTGACAACGTGACTTGTATTCAGTAGGCACAGGGCTAAAGATTTGATTGCACAATCAGCACAGTAGACGTGCTTCAAATGCAATTCATGTGGATCAATAAAAACCTCATTGTGCCCTCTTTTTATTCTATTCTGTGTCCATCGTTCCGAGAATGCGTCATTGCTCATTTCGTTTGGGATTGGGAGTGTGGGTGGATTTTGCAAGTGGCTGGTAGGCTGAAATGGGCCCCCATTGTACAGAGCAGTACCACCCTTCCATTCGCGAAACATTGCCTTTCAATATATAATTCTAAATAACATTGCCGAACCTCCTTCATCGGGAGGTCCTTCTCCCCCTATGACCGTGGCACCCTAAACCCTATTCCCGCGGACACTCATTTCCGGAAAATAGTGCTGCTCGTGTTTTTTTCCACACTTACGACTCTGCTCATGGCTCATGCCGCTCATGGCTCATGGCTCATGAAATAGCAGCCCCCCCGCATTTCTGGTCTGGAAAGTTTGAAGGTCTCACATGGATGGAAATGCGGCACCACATTTCCGTCCCACAGCTACAGGCCTCATATACAAAACGGAAATGCGGCGCCGCATTTCCGTTCTAGAATGTCGGAAGGTGCGACTCGGACGGAAATGCGGTGCCGCATTTCTGTTCCCGTTGTTCACGATTTTCAGTCAGAACGGAAATGCGGTAGCGCATTTCCGTTTTGTAGAGTATTAAGGTCTGACCCTGGCGGAAATGTTGTGCCGCATTTTCGTTCCACAGCTCCATGCCTCACATACAAAACGGAAATGCGGCGCCGCATTTCCGCATTTCCGTTTTGGAATGTCGGAAGGTGCGACTCCGACGGAAATGCGGTACCGCATTTCAGTTCCGATGTTTCAAAAATTTTCATCAGAACGGAAATGCGGTGCCGCATTTGCGTTCTGGAATGTTGGGAGGTGCGACTCGGATGGAAATGCGCTGCCGCATTTCAGTTCTGATGGTTCACGATTTTCAGTCAGAACGGAAATGCGGTACCGCATTTCCGTTCTGGATAGTATGAATGTCTCAAGCGGTCGGAATTGCACTCGGCTCCATGCATCAGATACAAAATGGAAATGCGGCGCCGCATTTCCGTTCTGGAATGTCGGAAAGTGCGACTCGGACGGAAATGCGGTGCCGCATTTCTGTTCCCGTTGTTCATAATTCTCAATCAGAACGGAAATGCGGTACCGCATTTCCGTTCCACCTTCACATACCGTGCTTGCTGGATGGAAATGCGTTACCGCATTTCCGTTCTGGAGAGTATAAAGGTTTCCCTCGGACGGAAACACGGTGCCACATTTCCGTCGCTCTGGTGCATGACCAAGAAGCAATACGGAAATGCGGCGCCGTATTTCCGTGCACCAGCAATCGAAAGAATCACTCGGGACGGGAAATCTGGAACCTCAATGGGTTGCATTGTTCCGAAACAACACAATTGCGGCCAGTCTTGATGAGCACAACTTGGTTGTCTGACCGTTTTAACTAACAGTAGTGGCACTTGTCAGTGCGAATGTTCCTGTCTGCACCGAGAATACTGCTGGATCCACCCTCAGGAGAAACTGTTAGGAGATGTTATTTCGTCGCGGAATCGGCCATCATTGTCATACTTACTGGCTATGGAATCAAACCTCCCACCTTCATGCATGTAGCTTGAAACAATACTTTCCACTTCAATGTGCGACTTCCAATCGTCAATGGACTCCGCATGGTGCCTGTGAGCCTTGGTCTATCGCTATACTGAACCTCGCACTTGCCAACTTCGTGCGGTGTTCGATGGCTCCGAATTCCTACGCTATAGTTTGTTGTCCTCCGCAACTTGGGAGAGCCTGGATCCCAAACGAGGGAGGACTTTGCAGAGTGACTGAAACTTACCTTTGTTCCAAATTCAAGCTCAAACCGGGCACAGTTTATTTGGAAGAAGAAAGGAAGGATGTTCCTGGACAGGTTGACGAGACCATTGTCGTGCTAGGTAACGACGGGGTTGCGGAATCGAATGGCACGTACCCCCATCAGACACCATCCTGTACCGAGCTGTGGGAATGCCCATTCCATTTCTGAATCAGTCGCTGCCCACACCATCCACAAAGGAGTCCGGAAACCGACAGGCGGCCACTACCAACAAAGAGGTATGCAACGATAATCAATACCGACCTGGACCGTCAAGACCCTCCATAGCTTCTCGTGTGGACGTATTCGACATTTCCGACGAGGAAGATGATTGCATTGAGGTACCCATGTCCTCCACACGGTCGTTCAAATCCGGCATGGACGTCTCTGTAGGTGCTACGCATGTGCGCTCAAGCATAACTCCAACCCGGGCTCCTACGACATTATCACCTCGATGGTTCTCGCTCCGAGCTGGCTGCTCTCGACTATGCCAAATTCCCAGTCAGAAAGGTAATGTTTCTGCCTCCCGAAGTCGATGGCAATGTCATCTTCGAGTTTCCACCTGTTTCTTCGTCAAACAAAGCCTCCGGGATGTTAACAGACATGGATCGAAAGCATGACGGACACCCTTGGTGTGTGACGAAGACCAGTAGCACGAAAATTGCTGATGGTGTTCGTGTACGATATGTCCTCTGTGCGGGGAAGCTGAGGTGCCTCAATCCCACCTGCTTCCACTTTCTCTCCAAAGGAGGGCGGAGAAACGAGACGGATTGGACTAGCACAACGCATCATCCATTCATTGTCTCCAGCCAAGCTCCTGCGGGTTCTTTCAAGTGTGCACATTGCAAAGAACCACCGACGTGCATGTCCATGTGCAGAGCCAAGCAATATTACGTTATCCATTTGCTCCCGGACTTGACTAGAGCTTGCATACACGTTGGGGTCCACTGCCACCCCTTGGCGAGAGGCAACATGCGTGAGGTTGTGCAGGAAGCACACGACATCATAAAAGAGGAGGTGAAATTGAGCCCCGGAGCCAGACCAAAGCAGATTCAGCTGAAGGCAGCCCACAAGATTGCTCTTGGCAAAATCATGTCTGAAGATGGTTCCGACCGAGAGCCCTTGACGAAGACGAGATGAGTGACCTCTTGGAGTCCGTCTCGCACGTTTGTAGTCCGAATGTGCGGAATCACATCGTATCTTGCAAGCAGGAGTTCGGCAGGGGGTCGGACATGTACTCAATCCTGGAGGTGAAACGAATGACTGGATATGACTACATCCAAGGTAGCAGGTTTCCAGGGCAAGGCAGCGAATCCGATCGTTGTTACATTTTCAAAATGTTGACGTGTGGGCCTGGGAGTGGAGTCGACTTGGTCACTCGCATGACAACTGGAAACTTGTCGAATGCTTGGGTGATGTTTGATCACATCAAGAGAATTACAAACCATCAGTGGGTGACTATGGGTGCGCATGTTTATGACTATCACTCCAAGAGGCTCATGACGATTGCAATCTGCGAGATGAAAGGGGAGGACACACAGTCCGAGATGCATCTGTGGGAGGGCATAAACGAGCAGATGGCAAGGGCGGCATTGCCAGAGCCCAATTTCAGGGGATTCATGGCAGACAACGCTCAGGCCAACTGGGCAGCGGTGCGGCGTGTGTACGGTGAGGACCCTAATGTTCCAATGGAGGGGAAAGAGAGATCCTGTGGATTCCATTGGATGCAGAGTCTATCCCACTACACTACCAAATTTGTTGCTAGCTCATTCCAAACTGAACACCGTGTCCTTTGTACGGCGTGGAAGGATGCACCCACATTTGATGACGCGGAGGTTAAGTTTGCTATCATCGAGGCTTGGTGGAACACGTCAGGTGCAGTGGAGACAACCAATCTGGGAGCATTGCACAGCTGGTTGGGGTGGTGGCATTTTCGGTATCGACAGTTCGGACAGTACATGCGGGAGGTAGGCTGCTGTCAATTTCGTTCATTTGTCTTTCTGTTACGGACATTTCGATTGGTCCCTCACCATTGTTTGTGTCCTTCTAGGAGCGGTGCTTGGATTCCGACACGGACATGCCGAACACGAATATGGCAGAATCGGTCCACTCCTCCTGGCGAGCGTCTTCTGCCGCACATCTGGTGGACGTAGTGACGGCCACAACGGAGGACATCGACAGAGCAATCATGCAGCAAGCCACGTACTACAAGTTCTTGAGCGGCAAACAATGGGGCTTTGGGCCGGACAGGGAGGAATTGTTGGTACGAACAGCTTCGAGGTCCAAGAATCCACTGAAATGGGCGACAGCATTGCGAGAGAAGATCAAAGGGACACCTCTGCACCGCAGAGGTGAACACCTAGAGGGGGACGTCCGGACTCGCCCTGTCAGGCGGAGGATTGAAGAGGAACCCGGGTGCGAAGAGGATTCCTGGAGATCCGACAGGAACATTCGGACAGCACCTCGAGGTCCCGTCATGTTGCCGCACAATGTGTCTTCCAGCAGTGGAAGCCCAAGAAATTCCAGATCGCCATCGCCTTCAATCGGGGATTTCGTGCCAAAAATTCCCACCGCTCCCTTGCCCCAGATTCCGCCCGTTGTTATGCAGTATGGCCAAGCCATTGTGGAGACGACTGTGTCTGCCTCACAGTGGAGAATTGCTCGCACAAAGCCGTCGTTTCGAGGAAGGTGTTCCGCAATTCGTGTGGATACACGGCAACGTTGTTTAGAGATGATAAGGAGGAATCCAGATGGGGCTATCCCTGCTCCTACTTTTACAGGAAGATTTGTCCATGCAAAGTTTGCGGAGGCGACAACCACCCAGTTCTGGTTCTGCAGGCACGACATTATGACTTGCGTGTATGGAAAGCCCAAGTACGGCATACAAACAATGCCAGAGGCTCCCCCGGTGTGGCCGGTGGAACCAGGCTGCGATCTGAGTCAGGTTGAGGCCGACGCCCTTACCGCCGCAGGATTTCGGATGGTGCAGCGCACTGACGTCCCCAGACAGCCATTTCCGCTTCCACAGCCTCCACCACCGACCCCTGTGAGAGCAAAAACAATGGGACACGACAGCTCTAAGCATCCTACACACCGTTGGGGGAAACCGAAGAGGCGGCGACCTCCCTCAAAAGTGAACGAGACAAGGATGGGGAATGCACTTCGGATGAACTGTACAATCCAGAGCTCGACAGAAGTGCCCCCACCAGGATTCGGGCGTGTGTATCAGATGGCCACGGCGGGCTCAGCTGTTCGCAATGAGGTGTACACCATCACCATTTCAGAATTACCCACCTGCAATTGCACCGACTTCCAGATCATGGCGAACAAGGGGGCATCATACTGCCCTTGCAAGCATTTGTACTACGTGTACCTAAAGAGACTCCGTTGTAATTCCACAACTCATCACTTCATACATGCACCAGGGTTGAGCCCCCAGGAGGTTCACACTCTTCTGAATATGGATCCAGGGGACCAGTGAGCTTGGCTTGCGGTCCCAATACAATGGTACGCCCATCCTTTTCGGATAGTAGAACTGTACTGCTGCCAGTACCTCAGACTCTGGCCACAGAAAGGTCCGACATATGTCTTGCCTACCAGTAACCTGTTTTGCTCGAACTAAGATATTACTATATCGTTCACTTGCTTCCACGTGCATGTATTTTTGTATGTTGGAGGGTTCATGTTTTTCTGCTTTCCGAAAACTTGCTTTCCTCATTCGACCTCCGACAAGGAAATGCGGCGCCGCATTTCCAAGTATCGTCGTAGGTACTGGTAGAGGCGGCCTTCGCCAACACCAAACCGCTCCGAAATTTCGCACGTGCGAACCCTAATGCGGCACCTTATTTCCCAGTTCAGTTGCAAACCTTTCCCGCCGAATACCCGAAGAAGACAGAATTGTGAAGTACTGCAGACTGTATTGGTGCAGACTCCATTGGTTCAATCGCGGCAAAAGGGTCAGCTTCATTCCAATGTTAAGGCATGTAAAACCGCGAAATACTCTATACAGGCCAGTATGCGACATCCTTTTGTAGTGGTATACTGGATTTCCCGTTGCACGGTCACTTATTTCCATGAGCGGATCTAAAAAACCATGAGCGGACTTGTTACTGACGACATATCTTCGCCGCATTACATGATCTGGAACGTCCAAAAACGGCAAGGTCAAATAAAAAAAACTATTATTTTAATACTTGTTTAATCTGCCGCATTTCCAAATTTGGAGGAGTCCGCTCATGAAATCCGCGTATCTTAGACTTCGGCTAACCGCTCATGCGGCTCATGCGGCTCATGGCTCATGGCTCATGGTTTCTGCTCATGAAATAGTAAACCTCGAAATGCGGCACCGCATTTCTCTTCAGGTGAGACCTCTATACTTTCCCGAACGGAAATGTGGCACGGCATTTCCGTTCATCAACTAAGGTATGTGAAGGGGGAACGGAAATGCGGTACCGCATTTCCGTTCACATTGAAAATCATGAACCACGGGAATTGAAATGTTGTGCCTCATTTCAGTCCGAATTGCACCTTTCGACATTCCAGAACGGAAATGCGGCGCCGCATTTCCCTTTTGTATCTCATACATGGAGCTGTGGGACGGAAATGCGGCACCGTATTTCCGTTCAACAACTAAGGTATGTGAAGGGGGAACGGAAATGCGGTACCGCATTTCCGTTCACATTGAAAATCATGAACCACGGGAATTGAAATGTTGTGCCTCATTTCCGTCCGAATCGCACCTTTCGACATTCCAGAACGGAAATGCGGCGCCGCATTTCCCTTTTGTATTTCATACATGGAGCTGTGGGACGGAAATGCGGCACCGTGTTTCCGTTCAACAACTAAGGTATGTGAAGGTGGAACGGAAATGCGGTGCCGCATTTTCTTCCAACAAGTACGGATGTGTAGCTTCGTGATGGTACTTAACGGAAATGCGGCGCCGCATTCGCATTTTCACTCCAACTCATCAGATGCTGGGACGGAAATGCCTTGAAATGTGAACACGTGGAGCAACGGAATTGCGGCACATGTCGGCACTCTATCTGACTGAAGTGGGCATGAGGCGGCGCGGCCTGACCGTTGGATAATGATGTTTGTTTTTCGGACGGCAGGCGTACCCTCAACGATTCGAATTTCGTAATGACGCAAACTCCACGAGGAGACACTTTCATCCAACCCTTTCGAACCCAAGTGGTGCATCACCGCCGTTTCATCTACTTTTGTCGTGTCTCCTCAGTCACCCCTCTCGCGCCCTTTCCATCTGCACTCTTTGCCCCTTTTTCTTCTCTCTGTTCTTTTTATGCTCGAACCTGAGAGGGGGGGAGTTTGTGCACCAGACAGGAGACCTCGTCGCAAGCTCCGAAAATTATACTTCGGACGTAGGCCAATGCCAAAGGGGAGGAAGCAGATGCGTCTACAGGAGGAGATTGCCATCTCCGAGCAGCAGGCCACTCAGGCAACCCAGCCACCAGTGAGAGCTCCATGCGATCGGGCTGCGCGCAGCTGATCGAGCACCGAACCCCCCATTTTGCTTCTGTAATTCTTAGACTGAATGCTAGGAGACTTGAATGCAAAACATGTTTGCATGCCTAACAGGAAAGGTGGACGTGCTGGAGGGATCGCAGGAATCCGAAGAGCCGCAGGAAGAGTCCGAGGAGCTAGCTGCAGCACGTACACCCACCCGATCCCCGAGCGCGGGTATTCCTGCCGGGCCTAGCCCTGTGCGTTTCAAAGACGCGGCTTGGAAGGGCAAGTTCAAAGCCCCAGAGATCGACTCGCATTCTTCGGTCATGGAGAATCGCCAGCAGGGGTCGGGCCCTTCTCCTGCAAAGTCGAAGAAGAAGCAGCCCGTCCCTCTACTGGTTTCTGAACCGGCTCAGGCCGTTTCACCCCCACCAACGCGAATGAAGCAACAGGGTAAAAGACAGATTCAATTGCAGCAGACACCTTCACCTGCAAGGATGAGGAAGCAGAAGGCAATCAGGGCGACGGCCGAACAATCTCCCGCAAAACCGCTTCCACGAGCTGAAGCTCAGTTCCTGGAGGATTTCCCGCCTGAAGATGTTGGGGCCGTCTCTGCTGCAGCGAAGGCAATGGGATCGACCGTTTTTGTCGATTTGGTACCGGAGGAGGGTGCTGCCGCTGAACGTTCGCAGCAAGACCTCACCACCGATGAGCAAGCAGGCCCGGAGGAGGCCTCTGCAATGGCAGAATTGCCCGCAAACAGGCCCCAGAGTGCAGCTCCAGTTGAGGATGCTCCAGCTGCTCAGCCACTACCGGCACCTACAGACATGTCTCCGGAGGATTTCAAAAGTGCAGCGGATAAAATGTTGGAGGAGACACACAGTAGCATTGGCAGAGTTCTGGGCAGCAGGGTATTCCAGCGGACTCTTCGAATCCCACTCTGTTGCATGGTCTCCCTTCCCATCATCGGGCAGGCCCTTCCCGGAGATGTGGATAAGCTCAAGTTCGCATTTCGAGAAGGGTACCGTCTGGGATCGGCAGCGTTTTACGTTTCCATTGAGAATGAGGACGGCAAAACTCGTGGACCCACTGCCGATGAATTGTCAACGTGGGATACCCACTGGCACACTCGCAACGACGAATTCGAGGCGACGCTGAAGGGTGATCCAGACTTCGGCCATATGTCGGGTAAAATGTTCTTTGTGTGGGACGGGAATCACCGACTTCTTGCCTGGTGGGAGTACATCAAGCAGAACCATTCCAAGCACATTGGCTGGCATTACATGGTGGAGTGTGTCATCCTGAAGGTGAAGGCGGCAGACTCCTCCCTGCTCAAGAATGCCATGGCGGACCTCAACTCGTAAGATACTCATACCCTCCCTAGCACGTTCGAAATGCGGTGCTGCATTTCGGTTTCCATTCTGGTTTGTTTCCGTGCTTCTGTGTACTGAACTGGAGAGTGTGCCTTGCAGGGTCACTGAGAATGCGTACGTGCATACCCACATGGCACATATGCTGTACAGGGTGAGGAAAACTGGTCTCACTGATCCGCAGATGTTTGCGGAAATGCTGGAGCCCGAGCTCATTCAGAAAGCCGTTGCAAAAACAGACCGGACATGGTATCGTCTCACTATGGATGGAATGGTGGAGGTGATATACGAAGTAAGTCGTCCTCCAATTTCCCTCTGCTCATCCTTCCCCAATTTCCAGTAATCTTTCCACATGAATCGAATGTAACGCTTCTGCATGTTTTTGTTGGCAGTCAAACATCAAGCTGGATTTGGCCCATGCCAAACGCTTCTTCATGGAAAGTGAGGGGCAGGTGAAAACGTTGCAGTCATTGATTGAGCACTTGAAGGAAGCCGGTGTCAAGTCCAGAACCAAATACAAGTCAAAGCTTGTGAAGCTGGTGGCAATTGCAGATCCGGCACTTGGAAAGGACTTCATCCCCGAGATTGCAAAACACTATTCTCGGGCCATGCAGCCGACCATGCAATTGGAGAAACTGCATCACCTCTCAACGGCATGTGTTGAGGCGAAAGAGAAGGTGAGGTTTCAATGCACTGAAGTTCCTTCCTAGCAATAGCCACTCTCTTCCAGCTCCTGACATTGGATCGGAAATGGCAGACACGGTGGCTGTCGATCTGGAATGCATCCGAGAGCATAAGGACAATGTGGTCTTTTCCACTCGAAGTTTCCGACCCTGCAGTGGATGTGTGGCTCAACCGCATGACTTGGTGGTTCCAGGTAATTCAAGGTACTTCCCCAGATTTGCTTTTCTGAAATGAACTCCCTGAACTGCTACGTGACAATGCATTTGGGAATCGCAGGTAATGTCGAATGCGAAGGAGCAAGTTGTAATGCACACAAATTCGTTCGGCTTGTATGTCAAATGGGATGGAACACAAACATTGGAAGACTACGTGACACGTTTCAGATGTGCGTACAAGGACAACCTCTTCGCTAGAGAGCTACAGACAGCAAGAAGGAGCGTGGAGTTTACACATCAGGAGGGAGCGGGGAAAGCTGCAATGCGAATTGTTTACAAGTGAAGCTCAGCTGCCCTTGTATGCGAAGCCTGGTTACGAGGTTTGTCTCGGAAATGCGGCACCGCATTCGCATTTTATGTTTTCGGTGGCACTCTGCGAGTAGGTTCGTCCAATCTTACGCTCACGCATGCTGACTGCCTTGCAGGTATATGAAATACGTGCTCCTTCAGACAGGGGCCCTGGCTCAAGAGCCCCCGTTCTTCATGGCTTGGACCGTGGCGGGCCCAAGCTGTGTCTACACACCCGAGATGCAGAAACAATGGCATCCCGCGCATCTTGTTGGATGCCCCTGGTACCTGGATATGTCTGGCGGTATTGTTGACGAGTCTGAGAAAGATCTGCACGCCTTGGCAGAAGAGAAGAGAAAGGAAAGACGTGTCCTTGCTGGGCCAAAGTCGGCAATGGAATCTGCTGCTCTTGAAGAATCCAGAAAGGCAGCTGAGATGGCACAAAAGACGGTGGATGCAGCTGTGCAGGCCCAACAAAAGGGGTTGAAGAAGAGGACTCGCCAGCAAGGAGCAGCTGTTGTGACACCCGCCAAAACAAAGAAGCAGAAACAGCCTGTTCAGGAAGAGGGTGAGGAAGAGGACTCCGATGGAGACTTTGCAACCAGCCCACCCCCCAAACGCAGGCTGCCTCCCCTGTGCCCACCGTTGTCACGAGAGGCACGAGAACTGGCTCGGCAAAGAAGGCACTCTTCAACCCCCCAGGGGGGCACCCTTTCGAGCCGGTGGAAATGAAGAGGCCGAAAGTGGCTCCCGAAACATTAGTCCAGTGTGTAAATGAGAGTTTCTTGGCGGCTTTGGATGGACGGGCAGCCAAGTTGGCATACATGAAGACCATGGAGGGTCTGAAGGGCAGAGCACTGAAGAAGGCGACTGCCGAAGAGCCTTCCGACACCCCAGGATTTCAGAATATGGTCTCGTTCTTTGAGAGGGTGTGTGCAGACAAGGATTGTAGGAGGGGCGGAAATGCCACCGAGTGGTCTTGCGATATGATCATCTTGGATATTCCGGACGGAGAGCCTGTGGAAGGACTGCAAGCTTTGCCATCTTGGAACAGGTACTCGGAGGACTTTTGGAAGAAAGGATTCGGGCTTGCCCGCATGGTGTTGGACGACAGAGGTTGTGTGGTTGTCCTGGCGAGCACAGGAAAAAACACTCAGACAGGAATTGCGAAGTGACCCGCAAGAGCGCCGTCCCGATTCTGAAAAAGAAGTGGACGTGCATCAACACACTGGGCCTTCGGTCGGAAGGGAAGAAGGTGATTACGACACTGGCACTCGTCCATTCATTTGCTTGGGTGTTTTCAAATGCGGTGCCGCATTCGGTTTCTAATCGTTCCCCCCTGTGTATGCAGACGAAGCAGTTCGATGCATACTGCTTTGTGAAGGAGAACTCCACCTTTGCTTTCCGGAAGGAGGGAGGGAAGGTTGACCCGAACTGCGACCCCCTCGATTACGACGTTCTGTTCAACAACGTTCCCAAGGAACTTCTCCCTCATAGCCTCACTTCAACGGAACCCCTGCGGTACTCACGGACTCGGAGCCCTGCCTTCATTCAGACAATTATGGAGACATGCACAGACGTGGAGGGCACAGTGCTCGACCTCATCTCTGGGACAGGTATGCAGAATCTTGATCTATGCTGTTCTGCAAGTTCTCGTTAGGATGTAGTTCGCAACATCTGAAGCGCCATGTTGTAATGTGTGGATGGCATTGTAACAGGTGCCTCAATGTGGGCTGGGCGGTTTTCCGACCGGCACCTCTTTGCCTACGAGGAGGATTCATCCGTGTGGGGATCCCATCTGGAAGGGCTGCAACGGAATGTTAAGGCTCCCAACAGAGCGGAAGCCTCCTCGGATTCGTCGGAGTCCGAGAAAGACACAGTGGACATTGATGCGGAGGAGAACCCGGAATACGAGTGAGTGCAAACATTGTAAGTTTGCAAAGCCTTCTGGGTCATTTTTGTCAAACGAATTTCCGGACTGTGGTTCTCATTAGTCTTGTTGATGATTGTCATGTGCAGGATTGCAGGGTCCGGGTCGAAACATGTAGGGCCTACACTTCCTGCCAGGAAGAATGTCCCGTTCTTTGCGAGGGCTGACTTCATGAGGAGCCCGGTGAGGGACTACTCCCTTCCTAGTTATGCAGCTAAACTCGCAAATACAGCGATTAGAAGAAGTGAGAATCCCAGTAAAGTAGAGCAGATTTTGGAGAGGGCTAGGGAGGACAGAAGGATAAAGAAAGAGTTGGCAGCAGCTCAGACAGGTAGACGGGTACAAAAGTACATATGTGATTCAGCGGATGAGAGCGACGCAGACAGGGAGGAAGACGACCCAACGGAGGTGAGATGGACAGTTCCGCAAGGGGAAGATGGGATTTTTGAAAGCCTGGCCAACGAGCAGTCCGCTGGAGATGAGAAAGGCAATGAGGGGGTGGAGGCGGAGCAGGACAGTCTAGAACAGGATGAGGATTCTGATGATTTTCAAGATTAATAGAATTTTAATGAAGTCTCTGTAAATGTAAATTCTCTTCCAGAGTATATAAAGGAAATTCTGCCCGACATTCGTGACCCCTCTCCAGTGTGCATTCCAGCCACACAATCGCCCAAACCACGACGCTCCCAAAATCAGAAATGGGGCACCGCATTTCCAAAATTTTGGCAACTCTAAAAACCTCTTTTGGAAATGCGGCACCGCATTTCCAAAACAGGGGAGGGACTAAATTTTCCATTTCAATGTTTGCATAGTAAAAAGTAATCGGCCGATTGGAAATGCGGTGCCGTATTTCCAAAATTTCCTTTGTCCACACGCCAGTTTTGGCCTCTCCCGCTCATTGCATGGATGCCACCACGCTTACAGAGGTCAAACAAGGAGGTCGAAATGGCGGAATTGGAAATGCGGTGCCGCATTTCCATATTGGGGATGGTCTTTCTTCGAACTGCAGGCCCATCAGCAAAAATTGGCACCGCATTCTATTGTCAAAAAAAAATCGATGACGGACATGGAAATGCGGCGCCGTATTTCCAGAATGGACATCGCAATTTGTCCTTTTGCAGACCCACTCACGGAAATGCGGTAACGCATTCCATCGCGCTGGTCGGAAATGTCACACTTTTTGAAGTGTTGGATGGAAATGCGGCACCACATTCCCTTGTCCAAAAAGAAGTTTCCATTGCCAAGCTGGAAATGCGTCGCCGCATTTGCAATGCCAACCTCGTTGTCTGTCCAATTTATAGACCCGTGTTGGTATTTCGTGTACCTGGACGATAATGATGCATCACATTCCATTGTCCGACACTGAAATGCGGTTCATACATTTCCATGTCGGCATTGAAATGCGGCACCGCATTCCAATGTCCGACATGGAAATGCGGTGCCGCATTTCAATGTCCGACATGGCGTTACTCTGGTATATTCTTGACACATGACTCTCATACCGGTTACTCTGGTATATTCATCCGGACAGACAAATTGTAAAGGATCCTGGACCGATGAAGATTGGCTGCTGCATGAATGTAGCCGTTTCAGTTTCCTACCCTGCCATGCAAACTATGGGCAGTCACTGCCAGGTGAGCCGATAGCCACTGGACACGACGAAGTCCATCCCCTCTTCGATGTAAATGCGGCGCCGAATTTCCATCCGGGGGGATGGACTTCGGTGGCAGATCTGAAACTATAACTTGTTGATGAGAAAGATGTATGGGTTCATCCACCGCTGGCGTGATGAACACGTTCCACCTCCGTCGGTGGGTACGTGGGACCCAGATGCTCCATTATTGGAGGTCGGACTGCTCTTCCGCTTCGCATCATTTCGAAAATCTAAGGGCTTCGTAGCTGTCCGCAAGGTCATTGTCATCTGCATCCAAGTCGTCCTCAGGTCCTCCTTTGCAATGATGCCGTGCTTCCGGAACCGGGATGACTGCCCATTTGGAGGCATCGATTATGCAATGTATTCGGCCACATCGGGAGACATTGTTATCTGGTACACAGATTACACAGAAGATACTGGTTCGATTGTGGAAACATTGGTGGCTTTTGAGTATATCCTAGGCCACTACGCCTTCGAGCGGGGTGACGATCTTGGTCTGAGGAGTCCGTGGCTCCTGCGCATCCTCGATTCCGATTTTCCCAGCTACGACGGTCACCCATGCAGAAGAAGGCACACTGCTATGCTGTTGCGGTGGAACTGCTGCCACTGGACGTGGGTGGACTCCATCGGAGAGACCTCTTCTCCTGAAGGAGTGCGCTCCTCTTCTCCATTGTATGGGGACATTCGCATTGGTGTGGACGACGAAAACGTGAAGATTTCCATATTCGATGGTGGTATGATTGAAGGGCAGGACATTGTGGTGAACATCACTAGGGGCGGTACAACGGCTGCAATCGACTTTACCTGGAGGAGCCCCATGACTCATGAGCTAGTTCTGAGAGCAGTCGAAGTCCCATTGACAACGTGACTTGTATTCAGTAGGCACAGGGCTAAAGATTTGATTGCACAATCAGCACAGTAGACGTGCTTCAAATGCAATTCATGTGGATCAATAAAAACCTCATTGTGCCCTCTTTTTATTCTATTTTGTGTCCATCGTTCCGAGAATGCGTCATTGCTCATTTCGTTTGGGATTGGGAGTGTGGGTGGATTTTGCAAGTGGCTGGTAGGCTGAAATGGGCCCCCATTGTACAGAGCAGTACCACCCTTCCATTCGCGAAACATTGCCTTTCAATATATAATTCTAAATAACATTGCCGAACCTCCTTCATCGGGAGGTCCTTCTCCCCCTATGACCGTGGCACCCTAAACCCTATTCCCGCGGACACTCATTTCCGGAAAATAGTGCTGCTCATGTTTTTTTCCACACTTACGACTCCGCTCATGGCTCATGCCGCTCATGGCTCATGGCTCATGAAATAGCAGCCCCCATACTTGTGTACATCTTTGAACAAAGTAGGCCACCAGTAACCTGCATGTAGTATCTTCCTACTGGTAGTCTCTTCTCCAAAATGACCTCCTGCCACTCCTTTATGAACTTCCTCCAAAACTTTATTAACTTCATGGTGGTATAAGCATCGCTTCAGCACTCCATCCGGTCCTAGTTTATATATTCTGCTCCCTACCATAGTGTAAGGTAGAGCCTTGATAGCAATTCTCTTTCTCTACTCCTTTCCATAACTTGGTGGGCACTGACCATGAGCAAGGTAGTATTTGATTGGCCACTGCCAATCTAACCAGTCATCTGCACTTCCATGCACCTCCACTGCAAATAGACTCGCATATGGTAATTGATCATCTACTCCCGTGGCTGGTTCTCATGTTGATAACCGTGACAAGTGATCCGCCACGAGATGCAGCCTCCCAGGCTTGTAAACAACCTCGAACTCAAACTCGTGCAAGATTATCAACCATCTTGCTATTCTTCCGCTTATCAGAGGTTTGTTTACCAGGTATATCAGAGCCTGGTGATCCACATAGAACATAAACTTCTTGCCCAACAGGTAATGCCTGAATTTCTTCACTGCATAGATCATTGCCAATGCTTCTCTTTCCGATGTGCTATAATTTCTTTCGGCATTGTTCATCAATCGGCTAGCATAGTACACAGGTGAATCTATCCTTCCTGTAACATTTTGGGCTAACACTGCTCCTAGTGCTTCTCCAGAAGCATCACAATGAACATGAAATATTTCCTGCCAGTGAGGATTAATCAGCACAGGTGTAGTTGTTACTGACAATGTAAGTTCCTCAAAAGCCTGTTGACATTCAGGTGTCCATGCAAACACTGCATCTTTCTTCAGAAGTTTGCTCAATGGTGCTGCTATCTGTGCATACCGTCTGACAAATCTTCTGTAATAGCTGGTTTGTCCCAGGAATCTCCTTAGACTCTTTGCATTTACTGGGGGTGGAGAGGCTTTAATGGCCTCTGTCTTTCTGGAATCCACAAGAAGTCCCTTCTTGCACACAATGTGTCCCAACAGCACCCCTGAGTTCACACAGAAAGTACACTTCTCTGGATTTAGGCCCAGACCTCTCATCCTGCATCTGGCCAGACATAACTCCAATTTATGCAAGTGCTCATTCTTAGAGCTGTACACACTGAAATCATCCAAGAACACCTGCATGAAATCATCCAGATACTCATGAAAAGATTCACTTATCATTCTCTGAAAGGTTGCTGGTGCATTACAAAGTCCAAAGGGCATGACTTTGTATGCATAAGCACCCCAGTCTGTGATGAAAGCTGTCTTTCCTTGGTCTTCTTCTGCCACTTGCACTTGATTATAACCACTGAAGCCATCCATGAATGAGTACATCTCATGGCCTGCCACAATGTCCAATACTGCTTCTGTGAATGGCAAAGGGAAAGGATCTTTCTTCGTACAAGCATTCAGCTTCTTGTAGTTCATACAAACTCTTAGTTTACCATTCTTCTTGGGAACTATCACAATGGGTGACAACCAAGTTGTATACTCTATTGGGTATATAAACTTAGCCTCAGCCAACTTCTTGATCTCTTCTCCAACCTTCTGTGCATAGTTGGGATTCATTCTGTACCTTGCCTGCTTGATTGGTACTGATCCTGGTTCCAGTTCAATCTTATGCTGACAAATTTTCAGGTGGTATCCCTTTTAGATCCTCATAGCTCCAAGCAAATACATCTCTGTATTTGATGAACCAACTCTTAGCTTCTTCAAAGAATTCTGGCTCCAATTCAGCTCCTACCTTCACCATCCTCGGTTCCTCTTCAGTTCCCACATTCACTTCCCTCCCCTGTTTGCGGCACACCCAGAGTGGGAGTAGGTTGCAGAGATGCGGCTAGAAGGCCTAAGTTGTTTAAGAAGTATCTGCTGTGGTGTAGTGTCAGCAACACCAATTGAAGAGGAAACCAGCAGTTACCCATCACATTTCTATGAAGAAAGAGAAGGAGAAATGGAAATCCTAGAGGAACCAGCCACTGTGAGTTTACAGGATGAAGTGGTGACTGGTTGGACAATCACAGCTGATGAGCAGGTGAGCTTCCTGCTCCTCATCCAGTCCTCTTCTCCAGTCATACTCTCTGACCCCTCGAGGTCTTCTCGTAGCAGGTAATCTACTAGATTTCTTTGTGGTAATTTGTATCTCGTGCATCCCATTATGCACGGTTAGTAACTGAGAATTCCAGTCATGGAATACCCTGGCCTGTTTCAGCCACGGACGTCCCAATAATAAGGAGTAAGCCTCCATGGCTTCATCCATCTTCAACACAGTTACTGTGATCATAAAGATCATCTTCTGTATCTGTATCTTAACTCCTCTTATTAATCCCAATGGCTGTACACTCTTTTGATCTGCCATTGTTACTGTAAATGGGGCTGGTTTCATGTTACTTAGACCAAGCTTCTTTCTTAATTGGTCTGTTATGATATTTACTCCAGAGCCTCCATCTACCAGTACATCAGTTAGTTCTGTGCTTCCAATTCTCAATTGGATTACTGGCATAGAATCATCAAAGTCCATGACTGTTTCTCGCCCTTCCGGCTTCACATTATAACTGGTCACCTTGCTGTTCAGGTCTGTGTTTCCTGTCTCCTGGGCAATTCGATTGATTGCTTGATACAGCCTGTGTCTACAATAAGGTGCCACAGCCAATAGCTCTCCAATGGTAATCTCTGCTTTGGTCTGGCATATTACTTCAGCCAAAGTCCCTTCATTACTTTGCATGTCTGCAACTTCTTTCTTCCTTTCATCCTCACTCACTTCTTCTTCTCCATCAGAATCAGAGGAATCTGCCACAGGAATATCAGTACTCTTCTGCATTTCCCTTATGG
The DNA here is from genome assembly GCA_030704615.1 of Takakia lepidozioides. Lineage (NCBI taxonomy): Eukaryota > Viridiplantae > Streptophyta > Takakiopsida > Takakiales > Takakiaceae > Takakia > Takakia lepidozioides. The sequence continues at coordinate 6,912,990 of CM060732.1, read as the reverse complement.
TATCTGCCACTTCCTTGTGCAGTTCCTTCTCATCTCTCCAAGCCTCATCATCTTCAGGCATATCACTACCACCTTCATTATCATCATCTTCCTCAACTACTGGAGGTATTAGTTTGGCTTTGCTTCTTGTTACTATCATTGTACTTACTTCTGGTACAACACATGGCCTAACCATGTGAGCTGCCACCACTGGGCCCTCATTCACAGGAGCTCTCATCTCATTCTGGTGTCTAATCCATAATGAACAGGCTGCCTTGCGATGTCCTGGCTGATTACAATAGTAACACAGTTCTTCACCATTGGGTCCTCGCCCTTGGTCTGCTCTTGGATTATTTCTATAATCCTGATTCCCGGGCTGGTAATTCCCCCTTGGATTACCCTGATAGTTGCCTCTGGAATTTCCTTGGTAATTCCCTCTTGAATTACCTCTCCCTTCCATGCCATTGTTATAACCACCAGACCTACCATAGTGGTCCTGATCATTATTTCTTCTTGGCTGGGGCTGCACCTGATGCACCCTTACTTGCCTAGGTTCTCTTGCAACTGTCCTTCTGTTGTAGTAACAATTCTCAGTAGAATGGTTATCCATTTTACAGATAGTACAGTGTTTCTCCTTCATGTGGCATTCAGTGGTGGTATGGCCTTCATTCTGGCACTTTGCACACCATACACCCTTCCTCCAATGTGTTGCAGCCTCTGTGGCATACTTCTTCAAGATTTCTTCTAATCATTTCTCATAGTTATCCCTCTTCAACTTCTACTTTCTCTTACTCTTCATTTTTAGTTCTTGCTCTTCTTCTTCATCTGACTTATCCTCAGAGTCCTCATCATCCTTTTTCTCTCTCCTGAGCATTCCCAATTGCTCAATTCTGTTTGCTGTTTCAAATGCCTCCTCCACTGTATTATGGGGTAACATATCCACTTTCTTTTGCAACTCTGGTCTTAGTCCACTCACAAACCAAGTCTTCCGTAAACCTAGTGCTGGTACAGCAGCCAGCTTTTTCATCATCAATTCCATCTTTTCCATATACTCTGTAGTGTGAAAAGAAGGGGCGTGAATCCCCTTCTGTATAATTCTAATTGTGCTTCCTTCCATTCTAAGCGGAGCAAAAGAAAGAAGGTTCTTCTTTTCTGTCCTACTGTCGTCAGTTGGCTGTGGGTTTCCCTCAGCTCCTTCGTGATCAGAGTTCAAGCAATCCTCATCCACGCCGCAGCGGAAGAGAAGACATGGATGGGGAGTCAAATTGTTGTTCACTCTTGGTTCTACCTTTTACACAACATCCTCTACCTGCAGGTACAGCACCAACTATGCTGCCACGATGTATTCAGTGATGCAATCAGCCCTATGTCAGTGATAAACACTGCCCTTGTGGGCAGTTCCCTTGGTCTGCAACACGTCGGAAGCCCCTTTTTGTAATGAGATCACGGTCTAGGTGGGTGGACAGCTCAGATCTGCCATGAACTGCAGGCCCACTAGTTTGATCATTCAGGGTTCATGTCTTCTTGACCTTGCCTCTCCATTTGTCCATCCCTCATCAACCCTTCTCCCTTTTCACTTTTTCTTTCTCTCAAATCCTTTTTCCTTGGTGTGTGGATTCCTCACTTTTTCACAACAGCATGGCTATGATGCAATGCAAATGCACATCCAGCCAGGCATCCAATGCATCCATCATTGAAGTCAACCTTGGTTACAAGACATGATCTGCCCCTCTGTCGGTCTTTCTCTTTTTCTCTCTCTCCAGTGACTGGTCCTTGCACTATCTTTCCCCAAGTGGATCCTATTTGGCCAAGGTGCTTCACAACCCTTCTACAGATCTCAAATCACACACCCTGACAGCTCTCTTTTTCTCCTCAATTGCAAACCTCAGTCATTCACATGTTGAGAACACTTCTATAAATCAGATCCAAACCCCAAAACAGTATTGACTTTTCTTCCCCATCCACGTCATCCCTCTCAGTTCTTCAAATCCGTTTCTGTCTGACCATCCCTGTTCTCCTTTATCCACCAAGCTAATTCTACACTGGCTCCACTGTTTTAACATCCAGGGCTGGTTTGCTTATGCTGGCTGAAGACACTGAAAATAAAGAAAATGAACACAACAACAGCAACCATTCTGACCCTGATGTGAGCTATCCTTGTCCCCTCTATCTTTTTCCTAATGACAGTGTAACAACAGGTGCATCCATCTCCACCCTATCCTGGTTTGAATTCCAGTGTCTTCATTCCATTTTCAAAGGCCTTTTCTACTCCTCACATTTCTGTCCCCTTCAGCAGATACAAGAGACAGTTCCAAAAACTTCACAAAGTCATCCTAGTGCCCAAAAGAGAGCCAACACTCTTAGAACTTATCTGTCTATACTCGGTGTGAAGCGGGGTTCTGCTGCTAAGCTGGCACCTCACCATCGCTGTCATCAGCCATATTCAACGCTTCTTCTCATCTTGATTCCAGTTCTCATCATGTCATGACGGCTTGCTTCATTAGCTGGCAACATCCTTGTGCTTGCCAACCTCTACCTTATCCTTCTACATGTGTACTTCTGCCCTAAGGATTGATGTGCTCCTACAGCTCTAAGACAGAAGGTAACTACAAGTCTTAATTACAGATAACCCGAGTCGCATCCACACCAGCCTGCACTTCTCATTCCCCAACAGCTGTTGCTGCGCTCTATCTCCTCATAACTGTACTCTTCAAGACAATGGCGGCAGCGGTAGTGCACCGTTCTTAGCACCTGCTCAGCTTTCAAAATTGATTATTACCACGCAGAAAGAGGCACCGCTTCTCCTTGCACAAAATGCCAAGCAGATCCCTTAACGTCGCGCTTTAAGGCAAGCTGATTCACATGGCGCAGGTGTAAGTTCCCAAGCCAGCCTGCCTGACAACTCCACGGCAGCAGCTGTGAAGAGTTGCCCGTCGTCTTCCTCCTCGTTTTCCTCAGCTCGAGTTTCTAGGTTAAACATACACGACGAAAATCATTCATTCCAAGGATGAAAAATGCGCATGTTATGACTTAGCCATATTTGTCCTGGCAGAGCAAGAGCATAGTGTTCCCATGGAATTACCTGTAGGCCTGGGTAATTCCCTCCCGACATTAGTACCAGGCACTCCCTTTTTCATCAATGCCGTAATTTGATGCCCAACAAAATTTTCAATGTTACTCCCCTGCATTCACACTACACTCCTCAACAGTTTCATGCTTCCTTTGCTTTAACTGTTGTAAATTTCCATACACTTCATCCTCAGTTTTACTTGTCCTGAACCTATTTCGGAATGCTGTATTCAAGCCATTCCAGGTTAGGAAATGATTATTAGGGAATCTTGCATACCATTCACTTGTTTTCTTGATAAGTGAACAAGGAAACAATCTCATCTTGGCATCATCGTCATTCTCATTGTTCACTATACATGTGCTCAAATTGGCTAATGTGTACATCGGGATCCCTTTTTCCTAAATATATTGGAAAAGGTGGTTTTGCCCGTGTTGGTTCTAACGCCATCTCTGGCCCTATCTTCTGCCCACTGACAGGTGCTGGCACCCTTGCTGGTGCTGGTCCTTCAAGACCTGTTGTTGTTGTGGTGGATCTTCCACCAAGTGGTGGCCCTTGAGCACTCCCTGCTACTGGCCCCACGATATTCACAGTATTCCCAGCTCCAGTTGCACTACTTCCCACACTCCCTGTCCCCCAGAGCCAGATCCAGGCAGCCCGCCTGATGCCCCTGAGCCGACACCTTCGTTGGCCTGTGATCCAAGTGCTCCACTTGATCCAGGTCCAACGGGTTGGGATGTCCTGGTTGTAGTCTCAACCTCAGCTGTTGGGTCTACTTCTTCATACTCTTCCTCTTCCAATTTTCTCTCTCTATTTTCATCCTCCAAGTTCGGCCCTTGGGTTTCTTCTTCACTCATGTAACTCAACTGCAATGGTGTTGGAGAGTCTGAACTCTCCGTTGGCTCTGCCATATCCTCTCCTCCTTCTTCACCTTCCGCTTCAGAAACTGGAGTTCCTGCTTTGGTGTTCCATGCCAACTCTTATCAAAGATTCTGTCAAATCTTTTATCCAGGGATGTACCTCAGATCTTTCACCTCGTGATTGATCTTCTTCCCGTACCAATTCCCTTAATCTTTCTTGCAAAGAAAAGAAGGAGTGGCATCCAACTCTAGTTCTTCCGGTATGGGTGATGTACTCTCTGATCTTAATGGTGTGAGAGGTCCAGATGATTCCCCTATGTCTATTCCTCTCTCCCAAAGATATGGATAATTAGCTTTCAGATAGCTTTCTCTTTTTGCTGAATATCTCTGGCGTCTAGCTTCTCTTTCATCACTCATGTCCCATGTCTTTCATTTCTTTTAATGTGGCAATAACCAAAACTCTCTTCTGTAATATCTCTCGTATATGCCTGGGTTTCTTTCAAGCTTCAATGCACCCTTGGCTATACTTGAAGTCTCCGTTACCATATAACCATATGGCAAACAAGTCTGGAAAGTTGTTCTTGGTGTGAGTTTGATCCACAAAATATCCTTTGGAATCCAATTCTTTACCAGTACAAGCTCTTCATGCATATGAGTATAAACATTCACCTTTCTTTCCTCCCAGCCTTCAAACTCTACTCGCTTAATGGATAGCAATGCTATCACATAAACCAGTGTTGGTAACCAACGTGCTCTTCCTCTACAGGCCACCTGATAAATCTTTATCACTCCTTTCTCCAGACCCCATTCAGGGTCAGCATCATGCACTATTTTAAGAATGTTTTCTTTAACCGTCTGGCAATTCCAAGAACCTCTGAAAGAATCGTTTGGACAATCTTTCCTTCTCAGTTTCACAGGGAATTTGATTCACATCAAATTCTTTAATTCTCCATCCACCATGATCCCACCAGATGCCTGTCACATCTGGTTGTTCATGACCCAGTTCCGCAGTATGGTCGCCAAATGTCGCGCGGCTTTTACTCACCCATCCCTTTGCTATCCGAGGCAGGAACTCCAAGATAGAAGAGTTGGAAATCTCTAAGCACTCAGCCCGCTCAGAACAATCAGTCATGACCTACAGCTAGTGTATCATGGGGGTGTTTCCTATTTGTTTTCCTTCCCGCATTCATGTTAACTAGTTACCTTACTGTTGGTATTTAAGTATCAGTTTGCTTCAGCAATCTATCGGATTCCATCAACTCATCCATTCATTCCACAGCTTCACTCAGATCTCTCTACACAGTATGAGTATGAAGTATGTATCAGATCAATATCTATCAAGTATCAGGCTGAAGCCATGGTATCTCTATTCTGCTCTACATTACAACTCTACTTCTTGCATTCGTGATCTCCCCTCCCCAAAGTCCTTCCAGAAGTGATTTCCCAAGAAGTGATTCTCCCCCAAGAAGTGATTCTCCCCCCAAGAAGTGATTCTCCCCCCCAAGAAGTGATGATTTTTCAGTCCTCGCTCCTGGCTTTATCTTCCTACCCGTTGTTCTAACCGTTTCCCTCACTAACCGTCATCCGTGAACTAACATGTTCCATTCGCAGATGTTGTTCCCCACAGTTGTTCCATATCCTGCTATTTGTTCCCTATGGTCGTGACAGTTGTGTCAAGCTGTGACTGGCTGTGCGACTGTGTCGGGCTGTGATTGGCTGTGCGACTGTGTCGGGCTGTGACGGGCTGTGTCGGGCTGTGATTGGCTGTGCGATTGTGTTGGGCTGTGTCGGGCTGTGATTGGCTGTGACGGGCTGTGTAACCCCACCCTAAAGTGCACTGCTATCACCCCTAAGGCTCCTGTTGGTCTCAGTCTGTGCAAAAATTAAGGGTACCCCACAGATCCCGTAAAAGTGCCTAAGTCCCAGACAGTCCTCTAACACTGTGCGAAGCTGTGACGGGCTGTGTTGGCTGTGCGAAGCTGTGACGGGCTGTGTTGGACTGTGACGGGTTGTGACGGCTGTGTCGGGCTGTGTATCTCTCCCCTAAAGCCCGTTGTTGTCACCCCTAAGGCTCCTGCTGGTCTCAGTCTGTGTAAAAATTAAGGGTATCCCACAGATCCCGTAAAAGCGTCTAAGTCCCAAGCAGCCCTCTAATAGTGCATAGTCTTCTGCCATGTCAAAAGAGTCCGCTGAAGAAACAGTAGTATCAGAATCCTTGTCCCCCCTGAGGTGTTTTAACGGTCGAACTCTAACTGGAATCCTTTGGGGCATACAATGTGGTCCCACCATGTCTGGAAGTTTAAACTGTACAACTTGCTGTAAGCGCTTAATGGCAAAATTGGTGAACACCCTGAACTCCTTGTCCGTAAAGGGGGGGCTGCTATTTCATAAGCGGCATGAGCATGAGCGGAAAAAAAAAAAGCATGAGCGGGCCGAATTGTGTCCACGGAAATAGGGTTAGGAGGCACGGAAATAGGGTCATGTGGACTCGTCATAGCAATGAAATGCAACATTTTATTGCAAATTTGGTGGCAAGCCACGTCTATACAAAGGTGAGTGGTGTGCCAATGACTTGGGAACAGTGCAAGTATTTCCATGCCTCATGTCCCTTAAAGAAAATATCGTCAGGGCCGAATTTCTGTGTTGTCAAATTGTTCCAGGCCGAATGAAACCATGAACGAAGTTGGGAATCCTTTTGCATCATAACTTTTGCTTCATATAGGTACATATGATGAGGCACTGAAGGTAAGACCCAATGATCCCCACTGGAATAACTCAGAAATCGCGATTGCATCCTTTGTTGCTCAATGTGATAACGTGCCAGAAAACAAGCAGCATAGTATAATCCACAGCCCATGACAATACTTGCTACCTCCTTGGTCTTGGTATAAATGTACCCATGTACAACTTGGAAGGCAATTAATTCCTTTAACATGGTACTTGCTTCAGACCAATACCTCGCAAAGTGATGATCCTCAACGGGTCGATTGTTCGGAAGAACCTTAGTCCTAGTTGCCACTGGCAGCCAAATGCGCATGATCTGGTAGTAATGTGCCAATGACTGCGGAGGACTAAATTCCTTCCAAGCCAAATCCAACACAATGGGAATTTGGTTGAAGGGCATAATCATAGCCTGACTGTACTCCGTGCAGCAGGAGTCTTAGGTGGGTTAAAAGCAGCATCCCCCTATACCTCAGGCTGTGGTGTGGCTGTAGTAACAACAGGGTCAGCTACCTGCACAGTCACTTGTTGTGGTATTGGTAGCACTGACCCTTCTACCACTGGCATCTCCTGCACCCCTTGCGAAGAAGACTGAAAAATTAGAGTTCTGGCCTGTAAATAAGTAGCCATTAGCTGCTCCTCAGGTACAAAGACTCTCTTGTCAATATTTGAACTCAGGTCATCCACCTGAGTCTGCAAGCCTTCTACATCCTCCTGTAGCTCCGCTATCCTACTATAGACATTGTCTATAGTAGTTGTGGCAATGTTCTGCACCTGCAGTCTGAGCTCATTCATCTCGCCCTGGGTGAGCTTCCGTGGTGTTTTGCCTTCCACCGGCCCTTGTGCTAACCAGACCTGCATAAGGTGGTTATCCACCAAGTTGTGTGTGGCACCCCTGAGAGTCTGCTCCTCTGTGAGCCTGTACACATCTAACTGCTGCTATAAAGCCTCCATGCGCTTCGCATGAGGTTCAACCAAACTTGCATAGGCAGCAGCCAGATTATTGGCTTCCTTCCAAGCTTTGTTAGCCACAGAGAGTTCATTTCTATTTACCATGACCGTTTGTTGCAACTCCAGGATGTACCTCTCTTGGTCAGCTTCAACCTGTCTGTATTGCTTGAAAGTATTCTTATTGCGACAGATTGTATTCTTCATATCAACAATGAGTTTCGCCTGCTCGACTGTCTCTGCCTCTGCCTTTATACATCTCTCCTCTTGTCTGTTAACTTCTAATGCAGTTTGCTCAAGAGTAGTTGTGAGTGTAGCACATTGTATGGTCATCCTCTCATGTACTGCCTACAACTCTGTATGTAGTGCATTCACTTCTTGCAACTTGCCCTCATGCTTCACCTGCATTTGGTATAATTGTTGTTTATGTGCTTCGTGCAACTGGTCTTGCGCGAGGCCTGCTTCAATCAAATGTTCCTTGGCCAACTGCAAAGCAGCTTTTGTATCTTCTAACTCTTGCTATAACTTGAGATTGACCTCCTCATCGACCTTGTTTGCACACTCAGTGGCAAGTCAAGCCTCAAACTCCTTTCTGAGCTCCTCCCTCAAAGCTGCAAATTGGGTAGATGGAACATGGGATTTCACATAAGTGCCCAACAAATTAAGTGTTCTACTTATGGAACTCATAAGCATGGCCTGCTGAGGGTCTTCATGGGGAGCTTGCTGCTGTTCTCCCTGATCCTCAACAGTGTGATGCCTCACCAACCATTCAGGCCATTGCCCCACCAGATTTTCTTCCTGAACCACCTCATCCGCCACAGGTGATGCAGTGTCTTGATATTCTACCCCTGGTACCTCCGTCACAGGTGTGGGTATTACATGCACAGCAGGGTTTCCCCTGGACAACCGCTGCACCTCTGGAATCATTGATTCCCTTACCAAGCCAGAGTTTTCATAGAGAAGGTCACCCTTCTCAATTTCGGCCACGACCTGCTCTGTAGTGGGAATGTCCAACCTTTCTCCTTCCAGAGCAATTGGGGGTGATGTCACAGAATATACTAACTGTGGAACCTCCAAAACAACTGAGTCAATTGGTTGTGATGGCTGTGGTATGGAAGTGACTTCCTCTTCCCTCTCTGAAGGCCGTGCTTCCAATAATAGCAGCTCTCTGTGCTGTTGTGCCACTTCCTGCACAAGAGCGTGAGAAACATTATCGTGCGGTTTCCGTGAAGCCAGTGGATCCGCCACTACAGTCATACCCCGCCTTTGTCTCTTAGACTGGTGTTGCGCTGTCAGTCCACCCTCACTGTGTGAAGAGCCTTGCTCTTCAATTGCAGTGGTTTCTGCCTCAAACACTCTCATCTCCTTACGTTCCCGAGTATCAAGTATGCAAGAATCAAGAATTATTTGGGCAATGACTGGACCGGACACAATGATCGGAGACTTAGTAGCAGTGCCCTGTAACTTCTTCATCTCATCCACCAATCCGTTGTACATTAACTCCGCCCAAGCCACATCCTCTCCCCTCAATTCAGGATCTCCTCTGTGAATGACCTGCTCAAATACTGTTGGTTCTGTTTCATGGCAAACAGAACGTTCAAGATTTGGCCAACTTCCCTAAGCCCTGGGTACTCGGCTTTGGTACAAGCAAAACCTTGAGTTTTAAATAAACTCCCTTCTTGGAACAAATTCCCTATTTGCAATCTTGTCCTGTGCTCATCCACATCCACATGTCCTGATGGCAAATCAAACAATTACTGCAGGTACTGGGGAGTAATTTCTATATCTACTCCCCTCACCTGAGTAGCTCCTGTCCGAGGCTCAAAGTTCTGAAGAAATTGTATCATGAACTGCCGATGATGCAAGGACCAGTCCTTGCGTAGCAGCCCTTCCAATCGCAACTCCCTTAGCAGCTGTAGTGCCTACGGTGCTGCAATTGTTTGCTTCTGCAGTATCGTCGTGCTCTTCACCCTGATATCCTCCATTCCCCTCACTCTCTTCATTCTAGACAAACAGAAAGGCTTTGTTTGAAACAACTGAAGGAAAGCCTGTAGGGCACAGAGCATGAAGGTATGGTTGGCACAGAATGAAATGGGTAAGTGCTTGTAAGCCTGTGGGGCTTGCAAGTATCGATTTAGAGAAAATGTACTCTCCGTTCGTCTGTCCTTGTGCCACTGGGTAAGTAGTAAAACGAGCATGTAGTCTGTTATTTCCGCCATAGCTTCAAAGCTATAGCTTTGATTGTCTCCCCTGTCGAGACGCCTGTTACTCGGAACCACGCCGACTCTTGCGCTCATAATTCCACTAAATTCTTGATCTTGCTTCTTGGAAAATACCCTCTGCAGGTAATTCCGGCTCATGATTGGCTGTTGGCTCTGTGATTGGTTTTGTGATTTAATTCCCTTCCGTGGATTTTCCCCCCTGGACTGTCCACTAGGATAGCACATGTGATAAGGATTTCGCTTTTCGGTACTTGTAAAGGGTTCCGTTACCCTTTCCCTGTATGCATTAATAGGCCCAGAATAAATTTCGGTTAACGTGCCGGGTAGGTACTTTGACGGCCAATTTTGTCTTCCTTCTTGATAACACTCGTTCTTGCAATTCATGTCCGGTTGTGTGTCTCGCCCTGGCGTCCACGTGTCCATTTCTAAACCTGCCTCCGTCCACTTTTCCGCCGGCCACTCTCCGGATGTTAATTCACATCCACCTGTCACTGATCCTATGGATTGTGTAACCCCGGTAGGCTGTGTTGAGCTGTGATAGGCTGTGTGGCACTGTGATGGGCTGTGATAGGCTGTGTGACATTGTGATGGGCTGTGATAGGCTGTGCCACACTTGTACTGCCCGCCCTGGTCATATACACTCGGCTTAGCGACAAGTGCTCCATACTCCGTTGGTATCACTGGCGCAGCCCGTGACTGCTTCTGCGTTTCAACATGAAAATCGTGCTGCAATGGTTTGTCATGGATACCACTGTACCCCTTCAAATTATTGGCATTGACTCTTCCCAACATCTCTTTGTTAATGGTTTGTAACATGGCTGTGTTGTTATCATACATCTTCTATATGACATAAGGTCCCTTCCAGGGTGATTTAAGTTTAGTAGCTTTAATCTTCCCCTTCTTCTGCAACCAGAGAACCAAATCTCCCGTCTTAAAAGTCTTTAATTTGCCTTCATCAAACTGTTCCTTCCTCTTCATCTGAATTATGGTCATGTTATCAGCTGCATCAGCACGTACTTCTTCCACATGGTATAATTCATGTTTCTTGACCTTAATTGAATCTTCCAATTCCATTCTCTTTCCCCATTCAGTTCTCATGGTAGGTAACAAGAATTCCACTGGAAGTAAAGCTTCCATACCATAAACTAATTGGAATGGTGTATACTCATGAGCGGGCATGGCTCACCCATGAGCCGCCAAGTAACACACTTCGAATTTCGGCAGATTTTTTTCGGGCCCAAAATGATAAAATAATCGAAAGTAGTATAAGAAGATAAGGTTTTCGAAGATTTCCGCGCTCATGCTGGAAGCACTCCGCTCATAAGTACCCGTATCCGCTCATGACTTGGAGCCCAAGCTCATGGACCGCCAGGCCAGGTCATAGAAAAATTGAATTCTGGGCAATAACGGCACCGAAATTACCCAGAGGAAAGGACGCAAGCGGAATTAGGATCCGGGTTTGTAGACTCCGAAATTGCAATGGCGACCTATAACCGTGGATAGTACTATTGCAGAAGTGCAGGATGGTTGGGTGTAATGGCGCCGTAATTGGGCAGAGGAAAAGAAATAGCCGGCTGAAGGCTCGGGAGTGAAGCCAATAACGGTGCCGAAATTGGGCTCCGCCAACCAAATACCCGGCTGAAGCCTCCGGAGTGCAGCCAATAACGGCGCCGAAATTGGGCCCCGGAAACCAAATACTCGGCTGAAGCCACCGGAGTGCAGCCAATAACGGCGCCGAAATTGGGGTCCGGAAACCAAATACCCGGCTGAAGGCTCGGGAGTGCAACCAATAACGGCGCCGAAATTGGGCTCCGGAAACAAAATTCTCGGCTAAAGCTTCCACAGTCCATCCAATAACGGCGCCAAAATTGGGCTCCGGAGAGCAAATACCCGCCTTACGGTGAGGGAGTTTTGCAAATTGTCCTGAAACTGGTGTGGATTTGTCGAATAAAAACGGAGGACATAGAAGTTCTGCCGCATACGACATTAGCAGTGCAGCAATGATATATCCCTCTTCCGCCGGCCTCGCTCTCATTTTGCTCTTCACTCTTTTCTACTGTGCCCATCTCCTCCCTGCTCTGTGTTCTTGCTGTGTCGTGAGGCCATGTCTTGCCCAAATCACATCTATCGACGCCAGACGGGAGTCATTGTCCCGAAAGCAGACGACATCATTGTCTTCCTAGATGTTTACAGGGACGATCCTCGACTTGTCCAACTGAGAGCAATGGAGTTTCTTCCAGGATTGCACGATTCTCCTGGACCCCGGCTGGGGAGCAGGTGGTTCCTGCACATCATGGACCTGGACTTTCCGCTTGAGTGGGAGCCGAACAGATCACGCACAACATTGTTGTATCGCTGGAACTGTTGCGAGTGGACGTATGATGAGTGCATAGGTGAAAACTTCACGCGTGAACGGACTGGCTCAGAAAGTGGGGACATTCTCTTCAGTTATGAGGATGAGGAGGAGGGGAACACAGGGCCCACTGTGAAAATGTCCTTCTACAAAGGGGGCGCTATCGATAAACACGACATCCTCGTTAGTCTCAACCGGGCGACAGAAACCGCTGACATTTTGTTCAAATATCGGCACCCGGTCACTCAGGAGGTCCTTGAGAGGCCAGTTCGAGTTCATTCTTCTTGGGCGAGGGGACCATAGGTCTTGCGTGCTAGAGTAGACATGTTTTGACTCACCAACACTCATGGCACATACATTTTGCTTCAGAAATCAAGTAGCTTCCCTGTGCCATATGGGGAATATACATGCTTGGATAATCTTCTGTTAAGGTTTTTTGCAATTCACTGCCAGTATGCTGGGACGTGTCCTTTGTCATATGGATTGTTGTGTGCACAAGGTGCAGTATGGAAATGCTGGAATGTGCAGTAGGACCCTTCCCACTGGGACACAGAACTAGCAATCTTGTAAAGGCATCACATTTGCAGAACACTGACAATGTATTGCTAGCAAATCGGAGTCTTCTCATAAAGATGGACGAAAACGCCAGGATGGGTTGCGAAATCACCACAAATTGAATGAAGAGCAGTAACAAGGAAGCACTATGCAGTATACAAACCAATAACGGCGCTGAAATAGGCCACAATGCCCGTGTATCTCCACACAATGTATGCTTTCCTCGAATCCATTTATAGACATAACCAAAATTTAAAAAGCATGCCCATCCCATTGACGGCCAAAAACCACATTCTCATGTATTGCGGCACCGAAATGCACCTAGAGCCATGGCGGTGGGGCACCACCAAGCGTATAATTCCTCACAAAAAAATAGGGTGCAAGAAGATGAATGTAATATAATTGCCACTTTCTCCTTCCCGAACGTGGAATGTCAAGCAGTCCGACCTATATCCTGCCGTAGGGCCTTGTGCAACTCGTTGAAGCTCAGTGTTGGAGCATGGATGAAGACGTCCACTACGGATATGCAACTCATGCGCTTCAGAAAAATGTAATAAAGGTGTTTGCAGGGGACGTATGCTGCATTCTTTGATTCCATAACAAGGAAGTCCTCACAGTTGCAAGCTGGGTACTGAGAAACCGTGATTGCATACACGACACTGCGTGCAGCAGACCCGGCTGTTGACAACTGAAATATGCGCCCCATCCCGGGGTGAGGAACATCCCTGCAACCTTGCACTATGCAGGGCATTGTAAGAGCGTTGGCCATCCTGGTGTCATTCGCCTTTGTTGGTGACCGCCGTCTTTTCAGTTTCCCCCACCGCTAGGTGGGCCATGCTGCGGGGTCACCCACCGGTATGCGGGGTGAAGAGCTTCTCGTGGGAGGAGGATGACGACTGGGAATTGGATTTCGTGGAACGTCTGTCCTCTCCACCAGTCAAAACCCTGCACTTCCTAGAGCGTCTGCCTCCTCCAGGGTAAGATCTGTACCAGTTGCCACAGGCCAGACTGGTGGTGGTTCAGGCATGCCTTGTACACCATACTTGGGCTTGCCGAACACACACAACATGATGTCATGCCTGCAGAACCCAAACTCCTTCAGTGTGGCCTCCACAAACTTTGCGCACACAAATCTCCCTGTGAAGCAAGGGGCAGGCACACCGCCCTACGGGCTCCTCCGATTCATCTCATTGCATCTCTGGTTGGTGTCGACACGAACAGCACAACATTTGCCACGAAATGACGAACGGGTCCATGCAATTCTCCACTGCGAGGCCGACACATCTCGCTCCACGATTGGAATGTTGTATTGGGTAATGATAATAGGAGCAGCATGCTCATCCTGGGCATGTTGTCCCGAGTCTGGCAGCGATTCCATGGATGCTGCAGGAGAGGGGGTACGAGTCCTGCTGGGAGGAGGCGTGGGATGCAACATCGTTGCGCCCCGAGGTTGAGTGCGGATGTTCATATCTGATCTCCATGAATCGCCGTCGCCTCCGGGCATGTCCTCAATTCTTCTCTTCACCGGCCGGCTGCGGACATCGCCCTCCAGGCAGTTCCCCCGACCGTGTAACAGCGTTGACCTTATTGTTTCCCGCAATGCAGCAATCCATTTTTTTGGATCAGTCAAACGATGCGCTGCCCTCATCAGCATCTCTTACCTGTCTGGTCTGATACCCCATTGTTTTCCTCCCAGAAACTGGTAGTAACGAGATTGTTGCATGATGGCCCTCACAATATCTTCTGTTGTTCCTGTCAACATGTCAACGAGATGTGCCGTAGAGGAAGCATGCCAGAAAGAGTGCACCGATTCGGCCATGTTCGTCGTCGGCATATCCGTGTCATCCTCCAAGCTCATGTCTTGTTGAAGGAAATTAGAAATGTCACTCATTGTGGAGAATGTCCAAGCACAAAACAGAACAATTGTCAAGTACAAAAATGTGTTACCTGTCTCATATAGTCTCCAAACTGCCGGAATCTATAGTGCCACCATGCAAGCCACGTTTGTAGTTCTGGCTGATCTTTCACATCCACTGCCCCTGAAGACACCCACCAGGCGCGTATGGTTGCAAACTCGGTCTCCGCCTCGTCGATGGAATTCGCATTTTTCCACACAAGGCACATACTGATATGATCCTGCCGGATGGCGTGACGCACAAACTTTTCGTATTTTTGCGTCAAACTCTGCATGAAGTGAAACCCGTAAGATCTCTCCTTACCTTCCATTGGAGTCTTTGGGTCGTCCCCATATACCCTTCTCACTGCAGCCCAGTTCGCCTGGGCATTGTCAGCCATGAAGCCCCTAAAATCGGGGGGGCAACTTCGCTCTCGCCATTTGCTCATTAATTCCGCGCCACATATGCAACTCCGAATCTGTGTCTTCTCCTTTCATTTCGCAGATAGCAATGGTCATCAACTTTATGGGTCGTATACATATGCCACCATTGTCACCCAATCGTGGTTGGTAATTTGCCTGATGTGGTCGAACATGACCCAACAATTTGAGAGGTCTCCACTGGTCATCCGCTTCACCAAATCAACACCGCTCCCCGGTCCGCACGTTGACATCTTAAATATGAAGCACCTGTCCGTCTCTGAGCCTTGACCAGGAAAGAAGCTGCCCTGGATGAAATCGTAGCCGCATGTGCGCTTCACTTCCAAGATGGAGTGCATGTCTGATCCTCTTCCGATTCGTTTCTTGCAGCCGACAATGTGGTTCTTGACATTGGGGCTGCACACATGGGAGACAGCTTCCAGCAGCTCCTTCATGTCCCCCTCGCCCAGCTTCTCTCTTAAGCTTCCGTCCTCCGACATTATTCTGCCAATTGCAATTCTATGTGCGATGGCGAGCTGTATCTGCTTTGGTTTTGCTCCCGGCCTCAACCTCACCTCCTCCTTGATAATATTGTGGGCTTGTTGAAAAGCGAGTCTGCAATTGCCTTTGGCGACGGGGTGGTCATGCTTTCCGATATGAATGCATGCTCTGGTGCACGCTGGGCCGACGGTCCCGACGTAGTACTGCTTGGCGTTGCAATGGGAACGTCCCTGCAGGAACTCTACCTTGAGGCCAAAATGGGGTCGACGAATTGCCAATCTAGTCTGTCTCATTCCGGGTGCCTTTGCTCGTGTAGTGGTAACATGTGCTCGAGAAACATTTAAGATGCCCAGCACACAATACATATCTCACTCGAACTCCATCACCCAGGTTGGACGATGAAGTTTTGGTGACACACCAAGGGTGGCCGTCGTGTTTCCTGTTCATTCCTGCCAGCATGCCGTCTGGGCCTGCGCCTGCCGGCACTGGAGGGAACTTGTAGATAGCATTCCCATCCTCAGGCAAAGTTTCCACAGAATGGATTGGAGTTTTGTCGTAATCAAGCCTAAGAAGGTCACTGGAGCGGGAACCCGCTGTCTTCATCCTCCGCAATATGTCGATTACTGAGCGGACGGAAGTTGAGTCGGAGGGTGTGTGCTCATTGTTTGCCGACATCTGAACACTCCTAGTGACGGACGACTTCAAAACATACGATGGAAGGACCATACAGTCTTCATCATCACTGGATAAGTCGTGGACGACTGTTTCCCTGTTTTCCTCGATTTCCCTTTTCATATGTTTGGGCTTCTCTGCTTGTGAAGAGGTGCCCACATCCTTTATGGCAGACTTCACATCTTGCACGCCAGACCCTCTTGTGGAAGGAGGATCAACCAAGTTCCAGCGTGGGAACTCTTTAGGCACGATTTCACCAATTGCACTGTACCGGATGGATTCAGAAGCTGGGAGCTGCCACTCTTTGCCTTTCCGAAATCTGCATGCAGAATGACGGCACTTTCCAAAAAAATTCCATAAGCATCATTCGTCTCCTCTTCCAAAAACACTGTTCCAGGGCGGAGCCCGAACTTCATACATAAGTACTGCTCAGTGACAATCGCATATCCTTGGTCGCAGGGTATTTTAGCTTTCAGAGAATCAGGATGGAAGTACACGTTTACCCAAACACGGGAGTCCATGTTGAAGACCGCAACTCTCGGTACACTCCGCAGCGAAATCCCGCAATGAGAAGACTGTGTCCTACATAATACCACAATCATTTCCTGGAGGATTCTGTATCCAACAGGATGAGTGATCAGTGCACGTATGGATGAAGGTGTGTAACGTACGTTAGAAATACGGACGACCACAACAAATTCACATCGGATATTGGGTGCTTGAATTGTGATGTACCACCAGTTGGGCTACAATAAATCATGCCTTCTCATGAATTTCGGCACCGAAATCCGGATGAACATCTTTGTCATGTAACAGATTTGGAAGCCACGGGATGAATTCCGGCGACAGAAATCGAAATTAGTTCACCTCATGAAACTGAGGAAGCACCGGCGGATGGATTTCGGTGCCGAAATTTGGATGAACATGTTCTTCATGAAATTGTTTCTGCACATAAGGGATGAATTTTGGAGCCAAAATACGGATGAATGTGTTCGTGATTAGAGTCATGATTCACCATGTGTCCGGATTTCGGTGCCGACATCCGAATGAGAGTTATCCTGAATCGACAGTAGGGGTGAATTTCGGCGCCGAAATTCATTCTTCTTCTGCTTTATCGAATGTCTTCTGCTGTCCTGCGGATGAATTTTGGCGCCGAAATTCATCCGAAGTCATCCCTCCAATTTCTTTTAAGGGTTCGAGCGCTGGATTTCGGTGCCGAAATTTCATCCAAAGTCCTCCATCCAATATTTATTTTTCTTTGAAATTGATGAATTTTGGCGCCGAAATTCATCCTTACTATCGGCAAAGGGTAACTCCAATATTACATTTTCTATGCGACGGATGAATGTCGGCGCCAAAATTCATCCGAACCCGACACTTACTTCTTGCTTCTGGATGATGTAAGGTTCCGAAATTCGTTAGAAATAACCCATTCAGACTAAGAAAACACGAATATTCTGCATTAAATGGAGAAATCGGCACATTTCACCCCTTATGTCTTTCAAAAGGTCGTTATCCAATGACGAAAGGGGATATTTTCTCATGTTGGGGGAAAATTAATTGCATTTTAGCCGTTGTTTTCATTTGAAACTGACCCTATCCATTAAATGGTCATTTTTCGTACAGGACGTTGCAGCACATAAAGTATAATTTCGGCGCCGAAATTATACTTAACAGTCCAGACATGGCAAATCCAGCAGGCATGGACAGCAACCGTGAGGGGCAATGATGGCAGCAAAGCGTAGCATGGTGCCGATTTACTCTTCGCGCTGGATGTATTTCAGCGTCGAAATATGGATGATTTCACCTCGTCTACGTGCGGACGGAGATCTTCTTAATGAATTTCGGCGCCGAAATATGGATGAAATGTGCCCAAATGCAGCGTTCTCCACTGTTCCGGAATTAATTCCGGTTCCGATATCCGACTGACAGGTCGGCTCATGACGGATGAGGACTGGGGAAGCGATGAATTTCGGCGCCGAAATTCATATGTTTGTGTATACATCAAACAAGAATCATGGCCTGACAGCAGCAGATCCCATGATGATGGATTCGCAGAAGTTGCGGGATCCTTGAATGACAGGCCTACATACGGCGACTCTGCTTTGGCTCTTAGACAGTGATATACCAAGGGGAGTAGTTCTCTCCCGCTACCTGTTTTTTGAACAGTTCCGTCAAAGTCTTATTTGGCTGATACGGTGAGTGAGCTCCCTTGAGAGCACTTAATATCCAAGTTGGGGGATGATTGAGTTTGCTGTTTCTTTGCTACATGCAGTCTATCTAAAACAGTGAGCCAGTCAGGTCCTGTGCATAGCATTTGCTGCACACTTTGTAGCAAGTTGGTGTTGTTGTTAAGTCTACAAACCCCTGCCAAAAGTGGCCCAGACTTAGCGTCTGTTGCGATCAGTGTTGTTGGAGCTCTCCCACGACTCACTTGGACCAGCCATATCGCAAGCAGGACTTCCACAAGCTATCAAGGTTCCATGAATGAGCCTTTGAAGAGTTTCCTTGGCTATCACTTGAAAACACATGACAAACCCAACAGGGAATAGATCATACATTGAGTGAAAGTTTTGTGAGAAAAACTAATGCTAGGGTGGTTCATGGAGTGTGTGATAACTGCAGACAGATGACAAAAAGGTGGAGGAGTTGGCTATGACATTTAAGAACCTTGCTGGGGATTATCTTTTAATACCTACTCCCTACATATCTAATCCCTGTATACGTTCTTTTGATGTAACCATCAAGTTTGCAAGGCATTGTAAATTTAGAGATGATCATGGCCATTTTTTTGTAACTTCAGACAGATTACAACAGCCATGTTTTGTTGCAGAACGAAGGGTACATGGCTGTAATCCTAAGGCTAACAGGATGCCTTGAATATGGATGGCTAACCTGGAATGGTCTTTCTTTGTTTAGATTTATATAAATGGAGGGCTATGAATGAATGTGGAGCTTTGGAGTTAGGTTGTGAATGGAATCTGACTGATAGGTGAACAAAGAATTACTGTTGGTATTCCAGGGAAGTTCCAAGTTGAATGGGTAAATCGGGCTGGAGTACTAACTCCAAACCGTTACCTGCTCATGGAATGTAAATGCTTTATTTAAATAAGGGTGGATTTCCTAAGAGACCCCCCACCCCCCCCCCCATTAAGCATATTACAGTCTGTTTATAAATGTGGTTCATTAAGCCTACTCTAGCATTAAGCCTACTCGAGCCTTAATGAAACTTTGGAAATGTTTTTGATGTGTTATGGTACACCATACCCTGACTTGTACCTAACCATGAGGCAGTAAACAACACACCTCAATTATTCTGGCTGAAAGGATGCCAAGAAGGAAGTTTTATATAAATGTAACGAGGTTTGCTATTTCATGAGCATGAGCGGCATGAGCGGAGTAGTAAGACAATCGGTTTTCATGAGCAGAAGTACAAATTTCGAAAATAAAAAACAATAAAAAACAATAATTTAATGCAATGTGTCAGGAAAAACAAATATATTATTCGGCCCTTGAAGGGAAAATTGCAGTTTTGACAGTTGTGCTCATGATATTTCGTCTTCCGCTCATGCCAATTCCCAGCGACATGTGCAAATATGGCGCCGAATTTCGCGGTAATAGGGTCCGTAACCTGAAAAAACGGCGACGTATTTCGCGGTAATAGGTCTCTCTGGCGAAAAATGGTGCCGAATTCTGCGGCTATAGGTCCCCTCATGACAGGTAATTTGGCGCCATTTTTCCAGTGCATGTTCGGACTTAGCCAGTTTTCGAAAAATAGGGAAATTCGGCGCCATTTTTCCAGTACCAGTGCATGTTGGGACTTAGCCAGTTTTCGTTCGGCGCATTTTCCAGACAACCAGTGCATGTTGGGACTTAGCCAGTTTTCGGCCCAAAAAAGAGATTCGGCCCATTTTCCCAGACACAGGTACCAGTGCATGTTGGGACTTAGCCAGTTTTCGGCCCCAAAAAGAGAAATTCGGCGCCATTTTTCCAGAAATGGCCCACAACTGCTTCTGTGGATCTCAGTTTGAATGGAATATTGCCTCATTCCAGGAGTTTTGGGGTGCATTTCATTACACTGCAAAAAAAGTCTGATACAGCAAAATGCAATTGAAAATATCCATATGGAGGATTCCCTTTGCCCCATCAATGATTTCTGGAATCCCTAAGGAGGAGTTTGTGCAGCTCGTTCACGCTCAACGCCGGTGCATGAATAAAGTCATCAATAGTCACGTTCATCCTCAACCTCTTCAGGTAAATGTAATACAGATGCTTGCACGGATAATACTTCGAACCCTTCTTTGCTTCCATCAACGAGAAGTCCGTACAATTGCAAGTCGGCTCCACTCCAATCGTAATTGTGTATACATCGTCGCGTACAGCCGAGCCGGCCGTTGCCATCCGATACACACGCCCAAGGCCGGGTGGGGGTACGTCCACGGAGCTCTGAATAGTGCAAGCCATCCCAAGAGCATTGGCAATCCGAGTCTCATTCAACTTGTTGGGAGGGTGTCGTCTCTTCACTCTTCCGAATCGCATTGTGGGATGTGCAGAATTGTCCAATCCGTCTCTACTGGACCGAGCAGTCTGCAATGCTGGGTCTGAGGAACCGGAAATGCGTGGGCCGGGATGTCTGTGCGTTGCACCATTCGAAATCCTGCTGCAGATAGAGCATCCGCCTCATTCTGAGAGAGGCTGCAACCCGGTGCAACAGGCCAGACGCCCGGAGGCTCCGGCATTCCCTGAATCCCGTACTTGGGCTTGCCACACAGGTCATTATGTCGTGCCTACAGAACCAAAATGTCTGCGTTGTGGCGTGAGCAATGTGGGAGTCAAAAATCTGCCGCTGAAACAAGGTGCAGGTACAGCACCGTGTGGGTTCCTCCGAATCATCTCACCACAGCGTGCTCTCGTATCCACCCGGATGGCGCAGCACTTCCCTCGAAATGCCGGCAATGTCCTCGCAATTCTCCACTGTGACTCCGACACTCTATTGTCTCCACAATGGGAATGTTGTACTGCTTTACTACAGATGGCTCGTTATGTTGCGGGGCACGCGCCCTGTGCTCAAAGGAGATGCGATCTTGAACGTGCAGGACTTGCGGTGCTCGACGAGACCTCCTCGGGCAACATCACCGGACCACGAGGAGCGTGCGAATATTCTTGTCAGCTCGCCATGAATCTCTTCTCCGCCAGGTGCCTCGTCAAGTCTTCGTCTCACTGGACGGTATGAACATCTCCTTCCAAATGTTGGCCTCTTCGCAGCAATGGCGTGTCCCGAAGGCCCTCTCGCAAGGCCCGCCCACTTCCGAGGATTCTTCGATCTAGAGGCAGTCCGCATCAGCATTTCCTGCCTGTCCGGCCCCAAGCCCCACTGTTTCCCTTTCAAGAACTCGTTGTACCTGCATTGCTGCATAATTGACCTCACAATGTCCTCCGTTGTGGCAGTGAGGATGTCCACCAGATGCGCCGCAGAGGAGGCACGCCAGGAAGAGTGCACTGATTCGGCCATGTTTGTCGTGGGCATGTCGGTGTCGGAGTCGAGACACATTTCCTGCACAAGCACATGTTGAGGTTACAAGCAAGTTACAAATATGGCCAAGAATAATATTCAACGGGACGCGAATTCGTGCAACTCACCTCCCGCATATAGTCGCCGAACTGGAGGAAACGATAATGCCACCATGCTAGCCAACTGACCATTGCTCCCTCGTCTGATTTCCTTACAGCACCTGACGATGTCCACCAAGCCCGTATACATGCAAACTGTGTCTCTGCATCATCCAAGGTGGGAGCGCGCTTCCACGCAAGGCACATGGAACGGTGCTCCTCTCTGAAATCTGGCGCCACGAGCCTGGTTGTGTACTGCGAAAGGCTCTGCAGAAAATGGAACCCACAAGATCTCTCCTTGCCTTCCATGGGAACATTGGGGTCTTGCCCGTACACCCTTCGGATGGCAGCCCAATTTGCTTGTGCGTTGTCCGCCATGAAACCACGGAAATTGAGGGGCAATCCCGCCTTGGCCATCTGTTCGTTTATTCCCTGCCAAAGAAGCATCTCCGATTGTGTGTCCTCTCCTTTCATCTCACAAATAGCAATTGTCATTAGCATCCTGCAGTGGGTGTCGTAGACATGTGCACCCATTGTCACCCACTGGTGATTTGTAATTCGCTTGATATGGTCGAACATGACCCAACTGTTTGACAAGTCCCCACTCGTCATCCTGTCGACCAGTTCGACGCCGCTGCCAGGTCCACACGTGGACATTTTGAATACGAAACAACGATCTGCCTCAGTCCCTTGTCCTGGAAACCTACTTCCATGAATGTAGTCATATCCACATCGTCGCTTCACCTCCAGAATGGAGTGCATATCCGAGCCACCCAATTTTCTGTTTGCATGAGACAATGTGGTTTCGGACATTCGGTGAACATACGTGGGACACCGACTCCAGCAATGCCTCCATTTCCTTCTCATCGAGAGGAACTCTATCGGAGCCGTCTTCCGACATAATTCTGGCCAATGCCATCTTATGGGCGGCTTGGAGCTGTATCTGTTTGGGTTTGGCACCCGGTCTCAACTTAACCTCCTCCTGAACGAGCTGCTCTGCTCGTGGGCAGCCTCCCGCGAGTTCCCCCTCGCCAATTTGTGACAATGGGAACCAACGTGTATGCAAGCTCGGGTGAGGTCAGGGAAACGGTGCAACACATAGAACTGCTTGGCATTACAAACAGACATGCAGTGTGGTGGTTCTTTGCAATGCGCACACTTAAATGTGGAGTTCGGAACCTTCTCCTGAGCTCGAAATGGTTGATGAGCTGTGCCTGTCCAATCGGTCTCGTTCCTGTGACCTCTGGATTTAAAGTGGAAGCAAGTTGGGGAGAAACACCGCAACGCGCCCGCACAAACAACGTAGCGCACCCGCACACCATCGAGCATCTTCATGCTGGTGGTTTTGGTAACGCACCAAGGATGACCGTCATGTTTTCTATCCATATCTGTCAACATTCCGGACGCCCTCGAGTAGTCCGCCCGAGGAGGGAACTCAAAGAAGATATTACCGTCGACGTCGGCGGGAAGGCATGTAACCGATTTAATTGCGAACTTGCTGTAGTCCAGCCCGGCCAGCTCCGACCGGTGTCCCTCCAGGTGAAGCCCTCGCAGAATTTCAAGAATAGATCGAACTGCGGTGCTCGTGCTGGGAATATGACTCCCTCCTCCACTGACGTCCATTGAGGACTTGCCTGATCTCCAGGACGACCTCGGAACTTCCATGACCTCGTCTGAGTCGGACAGGTTGTGAACAACTCGGTTCTCGGCTCGTGACCTCTCGTCTCCTTTCCTCCTCCAAAAAAAACCGACCCCGGTTTCAGGTGGTATCGAACGCACAGATATTTCTCCATCACCCGGCAGATGTCCCCTCTGCACGGAAATGAAGCTCTATGCTCGTGAGGAGGGCAGTACACTGTAGCGCTCGGGTTTTCCGCCATGGGAGATGTGCACACAAGACTGCCAGGATGGCGTGCGGGGAAGCTCCCTGGTAGAAGGGGGATGCAGCGATGGGAAGGAATGCGGTGCCGATTTGTCCGAGCGACGAAGCCTGATCCAAATCCAGGGAGCCAACTATCTCAAAAATCCACAGTCAGAGTGTTAATGAACCTTGTCTCCGGAATGCGGCCCCTGGTCTTTGCGCAATAACTGCCAACGGTATGCAGTCAGAAAGTGGGGGGCCGTCCGGATGATGTCGGCTGAAGGGGAGAAGCCGGCACGTGCCGTCACATTACTACCCCCGAATGGAAATTCGGCACCCAATATCCAACAGGGCCGCACGGATGAAGTCGTCTGGGGCAGAGATGCCGGCACCTGTCCGACAGAGAACATCCCCGGATGGAAATTCAGCGCCGAATTTCCATTCGGATCCCCCCAAAGGAAGTCCTGTCGGGGGGTCAGGCCGAAAACTGGCCGACATAAAAACCTCCGGATGGAAAAACGGCGCCGAATTTCCATCCGAGGCCTTTCGGATGCAGTCGGCTCGGGGGAAACATCTGGCCCTCACATTACAACCCCCGGACGGAAATTCGGCACCGAATATACAACAGGGGAAGCCCGGATGAAGTCGCCTCGGGCGCAGAGGCCGGCGCGTGTGCGACAGAGAACATCCCCTGGATGGAGATTCGGCGCCGAATTTCCATCCGGGCCCCCCCAAAGGAAGTCGTGTCGGGGGGTCAGGCCGAAAACTGGCCGGCATAAAAACATCCCCAGATGGAAAAACGGCGCCGAATTTCCATCCGGGGCGGTTCGGATGCAGTCGGGAGGGGGGAGAGGCCGGCACCTGGCCGTCACATTTCAACCCCCGGACGGAAATTCGGCACCGAATATCCAACAGGGACGCCCGGATGAAGTCGCCTCGGGCGTAGAGGCCGGCACGTGTTCGACAGAGAGCATCCCCTGGATGGAGATTCGGCGCCGAATTTCCATCCGGGCCCCCCAAAGGAAGTCGTGTCGGGGGGTCAGCCAAAACTGGCCGACATAAAAACCTCCCCAGATGGAAAAACGGCGCCGAATTTCCATCCGGGGCCGTTCCAATGCAGGGGGGGGGAGAGGCCGGCACCTGGCCGTCATATTTCAACCCCCGGACGGAAATTCGGCACCGAATATCCAACAGAGCGGCGGAGAGGCCGGCACCTCTCCGACAGAGACCATCCCCCGGATGGAAATTCGGCGCCGAATTTCCATCGGGGCCCCCTCAAAGGAAGTCAAAACCTCCCAGAATGGAAAAACGGCGCCGAATTTCCGTCCGAGGCTGTTCCGATTTGCCTCTAGCAGTCAAGGATTCCAAGAAAAACTCTACAAGTGCACTTCAGCCACAAAACAAACTTATTGTTTTTCTCCGAATTTCTTCAGAATTACCTGGGTGACGAAATACCTGGCGAATGGAAACGGCGATCCGGCTGCGCCAATTTCCATCCATCCCGAATTAATGGAAATTCGGCGCCGGCCGCTGCAATTCCGACCGGCATCCGGCGCGAATTACCTGCGGAAATTTGGCGCGCCGCCCTACCTGCGCGGATGAAATCCGGCGCCGGATTTCCATCCATCCGCTTCGAATTACCTGCGTGAGGGAAATTTGCGCGCCGCCCTACCTGCGCGGATGGAAATCCGGCGCCGGATTTCCATCCATCCGCTTCGAATTACCTGCGTGAGGGAAATTCCGCCCTACCTTGCGGATGGAAATTCGGCGCTGAATTTCCATCCTGCTGCGCTCCGAATTACCTGCAGGATGGAAATCCGGCGCCGGAATTCCATCTGCAGCGCTCCGAATTACCTCTACGTTGGAAATTCCGGGCGTCGATTTTCATCCGACATGGAGGGCTTCATCCGACATTTAATTGCGCAGTTGGGCAATAAATGTCCACCGCCGTCGTTTTCATTCGGGCTGGCGACACATGGCTTCCTGGATACGTACCCTAAATCTGATGCTAATCTTGGCTTAACATGCTATTCGAGGCATGTACCCCAAAAACGGAGATCTTTTTCCATTTTGGCTGGGACTTATGCCGCTGAAGGGCGTGGCTCTCCTGAGAGAGACCTCACATCCAGACCGCGGCGGAAGTTGAAAGCTCTGTACTACGGACGACGGCCAATCTCTCGCATGGCCAAACTGAAGCTCCAGCAGGAGATTCCAGTGTCTTGCTCACAACCCGCGCCAACTGAAGCCGAGTACTCTCAGGCAAGCCACTTCTGCTTTCGCTTTGTTCGATTTCTTTTTGCTTTCGCTTTGTTGCCTCGCTTTGTTTTTGCATCTTCATCCTGGCTTCGCTTCGCTGGATGAGTGAACTTTAGATAGTTGAGTGAACCTTAGATTGTTTGCAATGCGTGTGCAAATCCGGCAGCTCTGGAGAAGGCTGCTTGTGCATGTCATTCTCAGGCAATGGTTGCATTTGTTTTCATTGTTGTTGCATGGCTCTCCATACTTCCTAAACTTGTTATGTTTTCATTTTTGTTACACGATTGTTGCTATGGTGGTTGCGCTGCTCGTTGCGATGCTGGTTTTTGCACCCGATGTTGGTTTTCACGATTTTTGGGAATGACAGAGTGACGACGAGCCCGGCACGCTGGTGGTATCATCGACAGCTCCAACTCATCGCATGTTTGAATCGCCCAACTTGGGGCGAGAGGGCAAACTTAAACCTTTTGTTGGTGGACGGGAGGACTTGCAACGAGAGTACGACAGAATAGGCATTGGGGAGGTTGGTGCAGGCGGCATGGCAGGTGAAGGGCGTGAGGACATGAGGACAGCAGATCCGGCAATGGAGGTTGTTCATGCACATGCAGTAGGGCCCGCCCACGCAAAGAAAAAGAAGAAAGCTAAGCACATGCAATCCCCGGCGAGAGAGCCGTCACGGGCTGCGGAGGGGGGAGTGAGCAGTGCGCGCGAGGGTGTCAGTTCGCCTCAATCAAAGGTGGTCGTCCTGGAGGGCTCCCCTGCTGCTAGCCCTAGTAAGAAACAGAAAGCCCGTGAGAGGGCAAAAGAGAGGGCAAAAGAACAGACGAGACAGAATGCTAGCCAGGAGGAAAGAGAAAAGGCCACTGAAGAGGCCAGGGGTGCCCAAATGACAGATGCCAATGTAAGCGAGGGACGCACAGAGACGGTGGATCCCTCCAAGACACCACAGAGAGGCAGTAACACACCGGTTAGACCATCGCGGGCAAGAGCAGCCCCTGCAATTACCCATACGGTGGAGAGTGGAGGAGAGGAAAGAACACCAGAAAGAGCACGGATTGTGCAAGTTCGAGGTGAAGCCAGGGAGAGGCAGTAGAGACGGGGAGAGTGCTGGAGGTGGTTTCGCAGGTGGCTGGTGAGGAGGACGACAGGGAGCTTTCTGACCAGGATGACATCCTCCCGGACATCCCCAGGCCCCAAACCCGGAGCATACAGGCTGGATTTGGCGGTCCTGGTGGCTGCCGGAAAACCCCTCTGCAGCAGACGTCATGTCTGAGGCGGATATGAAGTTGGCCGCTGCCAAGATGTTGGAGGCAACCCACAGCAACATTGGCAGGGTGCTGGGGGGCATGGTGTACCCGGCCAAGCTTCGAATTCCCCTTTGCCGCTTGGTGTCATTGCAGGTGGTGAGACCTGCCCTCCCAGGCGATATCGACAAGCTGAAATTCTCTTTCCGGGATGGATATCGAATGGGGTCTGCCGCGTTTTACGTCTTTCCATTGAGAACGACCACGGAGCTTCCCGTGCCCACACTTCCGATGAGGTGGACAAATGGGGTCCCCATTGGCAAACGCGAAATGAGGAGTTTCGAGAGATCAATTGCTAGTGATCCTCTTTTCCAGCACTTGTCCGGTAAGATGTTCTACGTGTGGGACGGCAATCATGCCTCCTGGCATGGATGGAGCACATTGCCCAAGCCACCCCAACGACCTCGATTGGCATTTCGCCGTGGATTGTGTTGTGCTGAAGGTTGCGGGGCCCAAAGATCGCAGTCTTCTCAAAGCTACAATGGCCGACATCAACTCGTAAGCTACAACGCCTCTCGCTTTTGGACTTTGAATTTGGAAGTCATTTCATTGCGAATCCTCATATATGATGAAAAATTCCCATTTCAATATTGTTTGATGGAAATGTGGCACTGCAGGGTGACTGAGAATGCCTTCATTGCCACCAACTTGTCCCATATGCTCTTCCGAGTGAAGGATGTCGGAAGCAGGGGGTGCAAGAGTTTGCCAATTCCCTCAGTGCCGACCTCCTGCGCAAGTCGGAGGCAAAGGCAGACAGAACCTGGTATAGGCTGAGCGTCGACGCCATGGTGGACTACATATTTCGGGTAAAGCTCCTGACAGTTTTGTTGAGCTAATCTGTCTCTCCTCCCCAATAGAAGAAAGGTCTTCACCGTGTCCCCAATAGAAGAAATTGTGTTGAGCAGGATCTCTAATCTTATGTGCGCATTCTTGACAGACGAAAATACAGCAGGATTTGGCACATGCGTGGAGGTTCTACATGGAGTCAGAGGAGAAGAATCCAACCCTCCCGGAACTCGAATCGTATGTCAAAGCTGCGGAGGTGAGGCCCGCATAAAGTACAAGTCGCGGATGGTAAAGTACGTGGCCATAGCTGATCCCGCCCTTGGTGCCGACTTTCTGGTGGAGGTGGGGAAGCACTACTCTCGCGCTCTGAAGCCCACGATGACATTGGAGAAGCTCCATCGTCTAGCCACATCCTTGTGGATGCAACAGAAAAGGTGATACATTCTTAACCAAATTGTGGTGGCAAAACTCATTTTTGTGGTGTTTGGCACTTACGAATATGCTGGGTGGTTGGACAGACCCGGTGGCTCCAAATTGGAATGGTTCCCAAAGTACCAGGGACATGTGGAGCTTCCCCAAACCGGACAAACTCTCTGACCCCACATTCGACATGGATGAACCGCATGACATGGTGGTTTCAGGTACTTCCCCACGCTTTGTTTGGGGCTTCTACTCTGTAGGGGGGTGGATTCATTGTATTTTTTCAGGAAAGCGATGATGGAGAATCTCCACAGGTGACGACGAATGCGCAAGAGCAGCTGGACACACAAGCACATCAGTTCAAAGATGGAGATATCTCCTCACCAGAGAGCCTACGCAACTATGTGACGAGGTACTTTCTGCTCTACAAAACCAACCTATTATTTTGGGAGATAGCAGATGCTCGCCGAGCCCGAGTTCACCCGACCAACCGAACGCGGACAAAGCAGCAATGCGCCTTCTGTACAGGTACATACGCGCTGCCTTTTTTCAAGTCCTTGCATTTCAGATGTTAGAGGCCCTCATTGGTGTTAGGAAAATGGCGCCGAATTTCCCCAGTCAGGCTCCGAAAATGGCTAAGTCCCTAGACTGGCTGGGCCCTGAACTGGAAATTCGGCGCCATTTTCCAGTTCTAGGCCCTATTGCCGTTCAGGACTTGGCCATTTTCGGGCTAAGTCCCTAGCTGGCTGGCCCGGAACTGGAAATTCGGCGCATTTCCAGTTCCGGCCCATTGCCGTTCAGGACTTAGCCATTTTCGGGCTAAGTCCTAGGGTGGTTGGCCCGGAAGTGGAAATTCGGCGCCATTTTCCAGTTCTAGGCCCTATTGCCGTTCAGGGACTTAGCCATTTTCGGGCTAAGTCCCTAGACTGGCGGGCCCCCGAACTGGAACTTCGGCGCCATTTTCCCAGTTCTAGGCCCTATTGCCGTTCAGGGACTTAGCCATTTTCGGGCTAAGTCCCTAGGGTGGCTGGCCCGAACTGGAAATTCGGCGCCATTTTCCAGTTCTAGGCCCTATTGCCGTTCAGGGACTTAGCCATTTTCGGGCTAAGTCCCTAGGGTGGCTGGCCCTGAACTGGAAATTCGGCGCCATTTTTCCAGTTCAAGCCCTATTGCGGTTCTGGGACTTAGCCATCTTCGGGCCAAACCGGGAAAAAGGCGCCGAATTTTCCAGTTCAGGGCTCCCAGATGGCTAAGTCCCTAGGGTGGCAGTCACCGAAAACCGAAATTCGGCGCCATTTTTCCATTTCTAGGCCACTCACATCCGCCCCAACCTGGAAAATGGTGCCGAATATGCATTTCAGGGACCTCATTGTTTTTCATGAATGCAGGTACTGCAAGTTCTCCTTTTTGGAGAAAGGTCATCTGTCTTTTCGAGCCACCATTCTTCTGGCATGGAGGAACCCTGGGGCTGACTCCATGTACACTGACGATATTGTGAAGGAGTGGCATCTGGAACATTTGCGTGATTGCCCTTGGTATGTGGACCTTCCGCCCGGCTCGCTTGACCCATCATCCGAGTTTCAATTGAAGTGGATGCTGAATTCCGACGAAACCGGGCTCTCCGCTGCCTCCGTTGGGTGCAAAAGAGGCAAAAGCGCTTGCGAACTCCAGGAAAGCGGCAGAGCTTTGCTCAGGCAGGAATTCAGGAGAAATTGCATGAGAAGAGTAAAGGCCAAAGGAAAAGGACAAGGAAACAGATGAGTGCAGTAACACCCAAAAAGAAGAAAACCATCGGGGCATCGGGGAGGTGCAGGAGGGACCCAAGAGAGTGACTCGGACGACGACTTTGTTCAAGGTCCTGTGACTGCTGTTGCTCCTACCAGTCACCGGTCGTCCGGGTTCCCAAGTCAGTTCGGAGTGGGACTGGCTCTGCCAAGAAGTTGGCATTTGAGGGCGAGCCTACACGGCGGTATTCGGCGGTGACGTTTACACACAGGCCAAAGCTAGAACCTCCAACCATCATCCAATGCGTCAATGAGAGCTTCCTTGACGCTCTCGCTGCCAGGGCGAAGAAGGTGGCACACAACAAGTCTCTGGCGGAGCAGAAGGGGAAAGCCAAGAAGAGGGCTGGCGGTACAGAGCCTAAAGACACCCCTGGTTTTGAAGCCATGATGGAATTCTTCACGGCTGTGGGCACGAATTGCAAGAGCACTCAGGAGAGAGAGAAGGTGGAGAGAGCTTGCGACATGATTCTCCTCGACATTCCAGATGGGGAGCTGCTGGAGGGCCTGGATGGTGTGCCCACCTAGAACAGGTTTACTGAGGACTACTGGAAAGCCGGGTTTGGGCTGGCGGGGATGCTTCTGGATGACGGTGGATGTGGGTTGTCCTTGCCACGAGAGGGAAGACCACAGAGAATGCGGTGGCAAGGTGGACACCAAAAGTGTCACCCCGGTCCTCCTCAGAAAATGGTTCTGCATCAGTACACAGGGTTGCGAACAGAGGGCCAAAGTGTAAGTTATCAATCTATTGCATTCACTTCATATTGTGGTGTATGTTAAGTAGACCCTGGAGTTGATCCCTTCTTTGTTGGATGTGCACATTGGTGTTTGAGGCATATTGCTTTGTGAAGAGGGTCTACATTCAAATTCCGCAACGACGGTCGTCTTGTTGATGCCGCTGTGGACCCTGTAACCTACAATGTCCTCTACAACTATGTGCCCACTCCAGTATGCCGAAGGACACAAAGACAGGCAAACCGTGGCGGTACAGTCGGACCCGGAGCCCTGCTTTCATCCAAACCCTCATGGAGACGTGCTCGGATGTCCAAGGGCGGATTCTAGACCTCACATGCGGCACGGGTAAGCCTTCACATGCTCAGTTTGTCCCCTGGCCCGATTGCAATTGCATGCCGCAAGCTATTACCCGCCCGCTTTGTTCCTCAGGTGCTTCAATGTGGGCAGGGACGTTGTCCGACAGGCATGTGTTCGCCTTCGAGCCAGATACTGCCCTCCACAACTCGGAACTTGCAGCGCTGAACGTCTGCCGAAAGAGGAAGAGGCATCCTCGGAGGATGAGGAAAAATCCGAGAAGGAGCAGGGGGAGGAAGTTGGGATCGAGGCCGAGGAGCCCCCGGTTTACGAGTGAGTGGTGGCATTGTAAGTTGCCTCCAGATTTCGTGAGGCACCTCCCTCCGCTCTCTTATTTCATTGAAAACCCTTTCTGGTTGTGCTGGTATTGACATTCTTGAAGTGGATTTGTTCTTACTGTAGGATGCCAAGTACTGCCGAGGGACGTCTACACCGGAGTTCATGGGCAGGAGGAACGTGCCTTTTTTTGCCAGGGGGGATTTCATGCCTAGTCCAGAAAGGGAGTACATCCTTCCTACTTATGCTGCCCGGCTTGCTTCGGTGTCCATTAGGAGGTGTTCCGAACCTAGTCGTGTACAGCAGATTTTAGACGAGGCAAGCCTCAAGAAAATGAAGATAAGGGAGGAGGCAGCAGCTATTAGAGCCCGTCGGGCTCGTAGATTTGTCTTGGATTCTGCTGAGGAAAGTGGGGGAGAAGACGCAGAAGATTCCCAGGAGGTGAGGTGGACAGTCCCCCAAGGAGAGGACGGGATTTTTGAGAGCATAGTGGAACTGATGCATCACAAGCTCGGAGGATGAGGGGATGAGGGGGATGAGGAAGAAGGTGGGGCAAGTTCCTCGGAGGGTGTAGGAGAGTAGTGCTCATTCCGGCTATGACAGTTAGAACACACTTGTATAGACGTGGCTTGCCACAAAATTTGCAATAAAATGTTGCATTTCAAGTCCACTGGTGCCACATTCCAACTTCACATGACCCTATTTCCGTGCCTCCTAACCCTATTTCCGTGGACTCACAATGGTCTGCTCATGCTTTTTTTTTTTTTTTTCCGCTCATGCTCATGCCGCTCATGCTCATGCCACTCATGAAATAGCAGCCCCCAAATGTAACTACATTTTGAATTCTTGTTAGCTTTGGTATACCCTACCCAGACCAGAACCTGGTCATGAGACAACTAATCTCGATGACGCCTTGAGGTGGTATATTTCTCAGCCTTCCAACTGGACTTGTCTTGTCAAGACAAGGACAGTTCAGTCAAAGAAAATGGACTGGAAACTGTAAATGACAAATCAGCCATAATAGGGCACTATCAATAAAGGACCAGGACCGTTTTTAATCAAGAAATAAATAGGGTGGGAGGGTGGGGTAATGTGTGAAACCTGATTGTTCAAGGTAGACAACATCATAAAACCTGACTGGTTGAAACATTATTGTTTCATTACATGCAACTTCATAAGGATCACAGCCAGTGTCATAAGCCATTCTGGGCTAAGTTATCTCAGTTTTGCATATCCATTTGGATCTTTAAAACCATCCAGGGTTAACAGCAATTACCCTCACTTTTGTGCTGCTCACAAAAAAAAACAAACCACAGAGGGAGAGAGGGGGTAGAAAAAGTTAAAAAGAGAGAGGGAGAGAGTGGGAAGATATTCATGTCATGTCAAGACATGGACAAGACCCACTAGGGTCATTGTTTGAGGTCTTACTACCATGCTTACACCGCACCTCCATAGTACCTCCTATCGGATCGGAGGACGGACGCGAATACCTCGACGATGTCTAGAGGATCTCCCACCTGCCCTGGAATATTTGCATGTTTTCACGAACCTCACGAATATAGATGTGTTGTATCTTCATGTGCGCCATCTCCATCCAGATATCGGTAATGGTGACTGGACGAATACAGCGCCACTCCTCATTATGGACCTGATTTTTCACGACTCCGTCGTTCGTGTTGTCAATATCAACACAACGGGATAGGCAAATGAACGGGGCATTCTACAGGAGGAACATTCTTACGGGTGGTCATGTACTCTTTTGTCCTCCATTCGGGGAGAATCCTGTTTTAGAGAGGAGAGATGCTCAGACTTGTTACCATCCAGAATATATAAAAGATTTTTGTGAAGTATGGATTCCTCCTGTGAATGGTCATATCCTAAGCTTTTTTTAGGAGTCCATGTAGAAGTCATGTGTTTCTCAATGAGGTCTGCAAGTTCTTCCGTCTTCTGTAATCGGACTTTTTAAGTACTGATTCACCATGTGATTTCTCCGAGCTTACTATTTCACCATGTATTTCACCATTTCGAGATGAACATCCCGGACGGAAATACGGTATCGCATTTCCGTTCCACCATGTGCTAGGCGGTATAGTGGAAAGAAATGCGGCACCGCATTTCCGTTGCCTCTCTTCCAAAGGAAGGTACCGCATTTCCGTTCCACCATGTGCTAGGCAGTACAATGGACGGAAATGCGGCACCGCATTTCCGTTGGCTCTCTTCAAGAGCCCGGACGGAAATGCGATACCGCATTTCCGTTCCAGCATTTGTTTGGTGTGACAGTGGACGGACATGCAGTGCCGCATTTCCATCCACACTCAGAGAGAGGACGAGCTCGAACGGGAATGCGGCACCGCATTTCCGTTGTGGGATGTGCACAGGGATGTTTTTTCTCCGACTGGACGGAAATGCGGCCTCACTTTATGAGCAGAACTTGAACAGACGCACATTTCATCTTCCAAGTCTGTCTCGCACAACAAGTATCCACTGTTGTCCAATTCTGGGTCTCACCCAAAGAGAATCCAACAAAACTGCCCAGAAACTCATCACCATGCGCATCGGTTCACTCCAGCATAATATCTCGGGCCAGCTACGGGATTCGCAATTGCGAGGGTCAAATTCCACTTCGTCGAATGCAGGTGGCACGATGACATGACTGCATTTTGCAACTTTAGAAGGAAGCCCGCTTTCGACGAACAAGTGGAGTACGAGCGAGCGGAGGACCATATATACTTTCGCATTCAGGTTTGCAATGCAAGTGCCCCTCTCTGGCCCACAACGGCTATGCCCACCTTCAGGACTCTTCCTTGAAAAGACTCATGACGGAGATGACATGACCCACTAGGGTCATTGTCAATTAAAGACATAAACAGCCCATGACAGGGCACCATCTAACACTTCCAATCTTGTCATAGCATACCAAGTGACAACACCCATTCAGTCATGATAATACAGGGTGGGAGGGCGGGGTTTATCATGTTCAGATTCCTGACATGTACCCAAGTGACCCTCTTGCACAATACAAGTTAAATTGCAGCCTCAGATTATATCATCCGTAATTATCCCAAGATATGCATCATGCAAGATATCATGGGCATGTAAGAACAGCTTGCCACATTACAGATCCAAGATATGTATACACAAGCATCTTGATGGACCAGCCTGTAGTTTATCATATTCCAAGCATGCAACCAATTAATCCTCTTGGGCATGACAAAATATAATGCAGCCTCACTCTTTACCATTTGTAAGTAACCCAAGACATGCATCATGCAAGGCTCCTTGGGTAGGTAAGAACAGCCTACCCTACTACAGATTCAGGATATGTTCATACAAGCACCTTGAAGGACCAGCCTGCAATTTATCAGATTTCAAGCATGCAACCAAGTAAACTTCTTGGGCATGACAAAACATATTGCAAGCTTCACTCTTTGCCATTTGTAAGTACCCCAAGACATGCATCATGCAAGGCCCCTTGGGTAGGTAAGAACAGCTAGCTACCATACTATAGATTCAAGACATGTATACACAAGCATCTTGATGGACCAGCCTGCAGTTTATTAGATTCCAAACATGCAACCAAGTAACCCTCTTGGGCATGACAAGACAGACTGCAACTTCATTCTATACCATGTATAATTGCCCCAAGACATGCATCATGTAAGGCATCTTGGCATGGAAGAAAGGCCTGCCATATTACAGATTTAAGATATGGACACACAAACACTTTGAGTGCCCGAGACCAAGCCCACTTGGCCAAAAAAATAAATCATACATTGCAGGTGCCTGGTCTGATGGCAAAATAAGGCAAATAATCTCTGGCAAAGGTCCAATAGAGCTTACCAACACTGTTTTCCAGGATGCTTATGCCAGGTTTTGCAAATAAACCTCACTATGCTCCATTCCACACCAAATCCAGGCCTGAAAGAGGCCTGTCATTGCCTTATCAGGCTGCCATCTTTAAAAACATGGCCTCCTCTTCCTTAAAACCTAACATCCATTGATGCCTTACCCATAAACCATAACTCCTCTTTAAGGCCAAAACAGTACCTAGCTTAATAATCCACAGGCAATGTTGTCAAAGATTCAAGACAAGGTAAGGTCCAGATGTTGGGCTTCAAGAGACAAGCCTGCCAGACCGAAGTGCTCCATCAAAGGCAGCAAAACATAAGTCAAAAGTAAGCATCCACATGCCAAACCAGGAACAAGCGGGCCGAAATTGGGGTTGCAGGTAGTAGTCAAGACGCCATACACAATAGGTTCCCTTTGCCCACATCCGTATCTGCAAGCTCAAGAGAATTCAAAGCAAGTAGGGATCCTCACCTGGTCCCATCACAAGCCCCCACAAAAACCAACAGATTAGTGAAGATTGTGGAACCCCTTGGGTGAATCACAGACCCCTACACTTGTCATCGATGTCAACTAAAAATCTCAAAAGCAAGAGAGAAAGACATAAAACAAAAGGAACCCTAATCACCAAAAGCACCTTGAGCGATTGGGGAAGGTAACTGTGCGCCATCGCCACCAGCAAGCCGCCTCCAGCAAAGCAAAGGAGAAGTGAAGCATACAAACACACTTGCTAGGTTTAAGAAGGAAAAGAGAGATACTTCCCAACACAAGCACCGCTGCAAAAATTAAAAGCCAGGGGGAAAGAGATGATGCATTCACAGCATTGTCTCCCGCCTGTAAAGAAAAACAAAGCGCCGCCATTGCGCATCCCCAGGAGATCGCCCAGCACGGGTACGATGCAGCAAACAGAGTAGCGGCAGAACGCAGACATCATAACGCTCTTCCCACGAGCTCAGAAGCACTCCTCGTGCTTCTGACGGCGGGAGAGACATCTTAGGGCTTTTGCCCGATTTTTCATCCGTGCAGGATGAGTAATCAACATCATATTCTTTAAAACCCGACAGATGTCATCCGTAGCTAGGTTAAACAGTAGGTTTTAGGGTAGGGGCTAGGGTTTCACTCCTTAATTAACCATAATGAAGGGTAATTAACATCAGTCCAGGGCCATCAAAAGCTGTATATTTCATCCGGTTCAGATGAAAAAATCATTGAGTTCATCTGTTGGAAAAAGTCCATTAGTAGGATGAAAAAACAGTAGATAACATCCAAGGCATCGGTTTTACATCCTAACAGGTAATTCAACATCCCAAAAAAAATTGCCTTATCCAGTATGGATAAAAAATCATGAAAAAAATAATGTCATGTCATTTTTCATCCGATATGGATGGAAAAATAGGATGCTAGTGGCAACCCCCACAGAGGTAATTCCTCATTCTCTGGTAACTCATCCAGTATGGATGAAAGTCAATAAAAGAGGAATGAAAAATCAGAGACTCAGCTTAGAGGTAATTCAGTGTCCACCCTGGTAGTTCATCCGGTATGGATGAAAAATTGTTATATGGCGGGTGAAAAAACTGCCAGAGTCCATCCAGTATGGATGAAAAAATAGGAAATTATCACTGAAAAAACCAGCCAATTCCAAGGAGGGAGGGGGCACCCACCAACCAGCCCCTGGTATGGCAGTCCCTTATGGAGTGAGTGTGGTATGCACTCATCACGTAAAGGAGTGCATACCAGACCCCTTCATAAGATTTCTCCCTCTGCAAAAAATAGTTCCCAACCCCGGGACAAAATTGCCAAAGGGGTTGGAAAAGCCTACTTCCTCTTCCTCCCCTCAAACACATTTCAGGCACTTGAACAAAAGAGGACATGTATAAGGTCATGAGGAATCTATTGTACCTCTTAGCTTGGTAATTAGCTCGTGTAGCGGGAAGTGGAGACCAGGAAAAGAGCCATGTTCCAGGAACTTTATCAGGATTCAAACCAGCTTCTTGGTCTTGAAGCCATTCCTCCCAAGGGTTTGGATAAGAAACAACATTCACTCCAGGCAAAGTTCCGCTTGCTGGAAATAGACAGAATATGAAGGCTTGGAGACCGACCCACATTGAAGACTGATTTTACATTACAGGTCGTTAGAAGGAAATTGGATGTATTGTGTTAAGAAAAGGGCACATCCTTCTCTTATCATATTTTCGGAACTGAACAAGCTTATCATGATTTAGTACACTGATCTTGCACATTCATAAGCAAGCTTCCAGGCCAGTGTAAGGTGTATCACCTTGTTCTTATACTTCCTACTCCGGTTTAATTTCCCCACTACATTGAGTGGGTAAACCCACCATGGGTTTTGGCTATTTCTGTCCGTAGAAAGATCAAGAAATAGCTTAGCATCCCCAACATTCAACCAACGGATGTCATCAATGTACCGGAAGGCTGACTTGAATTTAGCCATAAGCTGGACTGTCCTAGAGCCGCCAATCGGAGGATGAATCTTAGTTCATAGGACAAGAAGTAAATGTTACACCATAAAGGAGAACATGGAAAACCCATGGGTATACCAAAAACTTGTTGCCAAACTCGATCCCCCAAAGCAACAAAGCAATGAGTCATCAACCACTTGTGAAGCCCAAGCAATCTAGCTTTGGAGAGCTCAATCCATATACCAGTTTTAGGAGAGGAAGGTCCCCACCTACACTTTTCGAAGGTGTCATTCCTGGCTGGAATCCATAGTGAGTGATTGGATCGAGGGTGGGCAATGCGGTATTGCCGGAAGGCAATCTGAACCACGTATTCGATGGCGACACCCAAATTATCTTCACTTGTCAAAGTTATGTTTTCATAACATTGAGTGATGTCAGCGACAAACACATCATGGATCTTTGCAGGTAGATTCAAAGTAAAATCAGAGATGTTGTCTATTATCCAGTACATGGAAGTGGACACTTTGAAAAAAAAATCATAAGTATCAAGCCGTGCTTTGACCCATTCCTTGGTGGCACGTGTCAATAGACTGGCAAGTTCGCTGAAAATACAATTATGGGCGTTGGCAATCCAGCGGTACTTCTTTTTGTGCAGCTTGTAAATTCCCATCATGTAGGAGAGGTTACATGCCACTGCTGGTATCTCAGGTAGCAAGTTCTGTAATTCTTCATAAATGCTTAACATGACACAATCGGGTGAAAACCATACCTCATTTTCAGAACAGGGTTTGAAATCTTTACCCATCAGTCGGTGGTACTTTTGAGTTCTTATGTGCTTCACACACATAAAACACACATTGTTGTTAGCCTTGTCAAGTCCGGACATGTAAAGGTGAGAAAGAAGCCATGTAAGTTCATCCCGTGCTTCTGAGGTTTACTATTTCATGAGCAGAAACCATGAGCCATGAGCCATGAGCCGCATGAGCCGCATGAGCGGTGAGCCGAAGTCTAAGACACGCGGATTTCATGAGTGGACTCCTCCAAATTTGAAAATACAGCAGATTAAACAAGTATTAAAATAATAGTTTTTTAAATTTGACCTTGCCGTTTTTGGAAGTTCCAGATCCTGTAATGCGGCGAAGATATGTCGTCAGTAACAAGTCCACTCATGGTTTTTTTAGATCCGCTCATGGAAATGAGTGACCGTGCAACGAGAAATCCAGTATACCACGGCAAAAGGACGTCGCATACTGGCCTCTATAGAGTATTCCGCGGTTTTACATGCCTTAACATTGGAATGAAGCTGACCCTTTTGCCGCGATTGAACCAATAGAGTCTGCACCAATAGAGTCTGCAGTACTTCACAATTCTGTCATCTTCGGGTATTCGGCGGGAAAGGTTTGCGACTCAACTGGGAAATGCGGTGCCGTATTAGGGTTCGCACGTGCGAAATTTCTAGGCGGTTTGGTGTTTGCGAAGGCCGCATCTACCAGTACCTACGACGTTACTTGGAAATGCGGCGCCGCATTTCCTTGCCGGGGGTCGAATGAGGAAAACAAAGTTTGGGAGAGCAGAAAAACATGAACCCTCCAACAAGAATACATGCATGTGGAAACACAAGTGAATGACATAGTATTATCTTAGTTCGAGCAAAAAAGGTTACTGGTAGGCAAGACATAAGTCGGACCTTTCTGTGGCCAGAGTCAGAGGTACTTGCAGAAGTACAGTTCTACTATCCGAAAAGGATGGGCGTACCATTTTGTGGGGACCGCAAGCCAAGCTCACTGGTCCCCTGGATCCATATTCCGAAGAGTGTGCACCTCTTGCATACTGCAGCCGCTGTTGCCGCGCCACGTGACGAGGCGCAATTGATTTTTAAAATTAAATTAAATTAAAAAAACTAAAAAAAATAAAAACATATGTCAAACGCCGCGTCGCACCGCATTGTGCCACGTGGCATAATGCATTTTATAATAATAAAAAAACCACATGGCAGTCCATCTAGGGTACCACGTGCTATCCCCAGCTCGCCTACTAACCCTAGGGCCATTTTATCCATTTGATTGTACTTAGAGGAGTTTGAACCTGCAACCTCTTTATTATAAGAGTTATAGTTCATTACCTGTTAACCAATACACCCATTAGTCATTCATATAATCATATGGTGTTTTTATACACAGCAAATTACAAAATCCCCAATAGTCATCATGTCTATGTAACCTCATCCATGTACATTGTAGTCATGGAAATGACTATGAATGGTAAGCTAAATCTGGTCAATTGCCGTTGACCAGCCTTCCGCCCATTCCGGAGTCATGTAGTCATACAGACGACTATTTAGATAGTCGTTCATATGATTACAGTCGTATGAACTGCGGGCGAGGTCAATTTCATATAAAAACATGGTGCAGTCATGGTCAAAGTCATGAAAACCATGACTACCACGGTTTGGCAGACATAACTACCGCGATCTGTTGTAGTGATACTGTCACAAGATGTGTATGCGTTTCTTTATATTTACCTTGCTGTGTCATGAGCTTTGATTTTCAGCTGTAGCAAGAAATAAAGGTATAGGGGTGTTCTGGAAAACTTACCAGACATATCCACATCCCCTGTGGGGGCAAGCTGTACTGCACACCAGTCTAAACAAATACTGGCAAGACAAGGTATTTAAATCTGTGATATCCAAGTGTTCATTTCTTTTTTAAGAAAACCCTCCATGACATCCATGGGGTTTTTAGTAAGTATGCTTGGATTACAGCTTGTAGACAGTAAATCTGTATGACTATGTGACCTGCACCACATCAAGGCCAAAATATGGCCAAATACCCTCCATCCCAAGTGTATCATGATCTTGACTGGTGGTCAATCAGCATCAGTGGCATACTCTCTGGATTATGAATAATACTGACATGAACACATTACTGTGCATGGATGTAATTCTGGATTTTCTAAGCTTGATGATTGATGGATGGTGCCCACTGTGAAGTGGCAAATATGTCTATTTATTCTTTCATGACAATGACCCTAGGGGTCCTGTCTTTGTCTTGACATGACAAAAAGTATCTTCGCTCTCTTTTGTGTTGCTCACAAAACCAAAAAAAACCAGAGAGGGAGAGAGGGGTCAGAAAAAGTTAAAAAGAGAGAGGGAGAGGGATAGAGACAAAAGAGAGGGAGAGAGTGGGAAGGTGGGGGGGGGGGGGGGGGGACTGAGCAGCAGCTGCTCAGTCACTCCCCCACCCATTTTTTTATTTTTTTATTTTTTTTCATCATCTCTTTCTCTTTCTTCCTCTCTTCTTCCTCTCTCTCCTCGCTCTGTCCCTCTCTCTCTCCCTCTCTCCCTCTCTCTCTCTCACTTTTGGTGTGACATACAAGTTTATGGACAACTCTCGACATCTTTCCCTTGATCCCACATGACAGAGACAGAGCCATAGACCACCTCTCTACCCTGACCTACCTCTGCTGTTGCTGCTGCTGCTGGTGGTGTGGCGCCGGCGCTGCTGTCGCGGCTGCCAACGGCGCGGGTCCCCGCCAGGGCCTCTCACCCCCGCTCATCCATGCTTCTCTATCTTTCTTCAGCTTTTTTTGCTCCCGCCTCTGCGCGACGTTTCTACCACAGAGGGGAGAGAGAGGTGAGCCCGAGTTCAGGGCAAGAGAGAAAGTGAGGGAGGAAGCACAGCTTAGCTGGTCACACCCCCCCCCCCCAATTTTATTTTATTTTTTATTTTTATCTTTTTGGTGTCCCTCTCTCTCCCTCTGGAAACTAGGTTTATGGAATTGTTGTCCCGACTTCCATTTTTGAAAAAATTGAAAAAAAAAAATGAAAATTGGGTTTGCAGGGAATTTTAGATGTTTTTCATCTCGAATACATTTTTTTCCCTAATGAAACATTTCTTTACTAATACCTGTGAGGTTTTTTGCTTCATCCGGATATCAACCCGGAATATACTGATTGCAAAACTCCCGTCAGTATTTATTTTTTCAATCCAACCTGGATGAAAAAAAGACTTCATCTGACAGGACCTAAATACGGGACAAGACAGGTATAAAAAGTTTTTTAAAAAAAAAACCCCCTGATGTTTTTCATCTAACCTAGATGAAAAGCGGACTGCATCCGTCGAGTTCAAGACAGGATGAACGCACGATGTTTTTCATCTTCCGCGAATGAGAAACGGACAACGTCCGTCGGGCGTACAGGCTGGCGGATGTCTTTCATCCTAAGAAGGATGAATGACGGGCCAGACAGGGGAAAA
The DNA here is from genome assembly GCA_030704615.1 of Takakia lepidozioides. Classification (NCBI taxonomy): domain Eukaryota; kingdom Viridiplantae; phylum Streptophyta; class Takakiopsida; order Takakiales; family Takakiaceae; genus Takakia; species Takakia lepidozioides. The sequence continues at coordinate 6,870,896 of CM060732.1, read as the reverse complement.
CCCTGCGCACCCCTAATGTCTTTCTTTTTGTGCTGCGAGAGTGCGCGCGATGGCGGCTTGGAAGGAGCGATGGTGCTCGTGCTGCAGATACCTTGAGCTGCCAATCCTTGAGTATTTATGGCTCCTGTGAGCGCCGCCTATGCGGGCTCTTTAAGGCGATGTCGGTGGCTTAGAGATTTAGGAAGATTCACTGTCTCATTTGTCTGTTTTTTTGCTGCACAAGGGAACCACGACAGTGATGGAGGTACCACCTGCTTGCTTATGACGCTTCCCTAGGAGCCCTCCTCTGGATCTTTGATGAATGGCGCCGTCTTGGTAGAACAAGGAAGTCTCTCCTCCCCTCCCTTTATAAACCCTACCTTTTGAGACCGAGCTATTTTTTCTTGTGCTTGGCAAGACCTTGCTTTGGTTAAGGTAGCAGTGCTGTGGTGCTGGCGGAGTCCTCCCTGCACGGTTAGGCTTGTGGAGAGATGGCGACTCTCCCCCAAACAGTAAAAAAGGTTTTTTTTCTGTTTCTCTCTTGCTTTCCTGTTTTCTTTGGCATTCTGTGCGCTTAGATTGAAGTGTATTTGACCTCGATAGCAACTGTGGAAGCCTGCTACTCACCTCGTGCATCCTCAATAACTCACAATGCGTTGTGGTTGTTTTTGGGACGGGCACAAGTGAGGGCTTCCACTTGATATACTGATGTCTAGGTGCTGCTGGATGCCAAGTGGGATTGCCAAGGAGGGGAAGGAATCGCTTGCGAGGGACTCATCCTAAATGTTGAAAAACTAAACTACTCTATGGTTTCTTGATCCTACCTCTTTACTTCCATTATTTATGAAGAACAAGTGTAATGCTTTCTATGATGGGCTATTTCGGCCCAACCAGTGGAAAACCTCTGCTTTGTTGTGACAGCCGGGTTTATGATGGCTTGTGTGAGAGACACACATCTGTTTTCCAGGCCCTAGTTTGCTTTGCTTACCTTATGGTAGTTGGAACAAATTGAGAGGATGCAAGGAACTGTTTGTTGCAGCTACTCGGGTACCCATGTTGGTAAATGCCCTTGTTATGTTCCAACCCGGATGGCTTGGTTAGCTAGATGCTTAGGCCAGGGTATGGTGAAGATTCTGCCTGTGGATATTAGGCTGACACTGAAATATGGCAGCAATATAACGGGTAACTGGCTTTTGAGGCAGCCAGGGTGGTCAAGTGGAAATACCCCCTGGACATGGTGTAATGACATGGTCAAATGTGGAATGATGTGAAGGGTGTACTGACAGTATCATATACTGTCACAGGATGAGTATGCAGTCCTTTATTTTTATCTTGCTGTGTCATGAACTTTGATTTTCAGCTGTAGCATGAAATAAAGATATAGGGGTATCCTGGAAAACTTACCAGACATATCCACCTCCCCTGTGGGGGCAAGCTGTGTTGCAGACCAGTCTAAACAAATACTGACAGGGCAAGGTATTTAAATCTGTGATCTCCAAGTGTTCTTTTTGTTCTTTTTGCCTTCTTAAAAAAACCCTCCATGACACCCATGGGTTTTGAGTAAGTATGCTTGGATTACAGCTTGCGGACAGTAAATCTGTATGACCTTTTGACTTGCAACACATCAAGGCCAAAATATGGTCAAGTACCCGCCATCCCACCCAGACCTCTAAATGTGTATCATGATCATGACTGGTGATCAATCAGCATTAGTGGCATACTCTTTGGGTTATGAATAATACTGACATGAACACATTACTGTGCATGGATGTAATTCTGGATTTTCTAAGCTTGATGATGATGGATGGTGCCACCACTGTTAAGTGGCCGATATGTCTGATTATTCTTTCATGACAACGACCCTAGGGGTCCTGTCTTTGTGTTGACATGACAAAAACTATCTTCCCTCTCTCTCCCTCTCTTTTGTGTTGCTCACAAAAAAAAAAAAACCAGAGAGGGAGAGAGGGTCAGAAAAAGTTAAAAAGAGAGAAGGAGAGGGATAGAGACAAAAGAGATGGAGAGAGTGGGAAGGTGGGGGGGGGATTGAGCAGCAGCTGCTCAATCATTTTTTTATTTTTTTATTTTTCCTCGTTTTCGTTATCTCTTCCTCTCTCTCCCTCCCTCTCTCGCTCTGTCCCTCTCTCTCCCCCTCCCTCTCTCTCACACACACACTTTTGGTATGAAATACAATTATGGACAATTCTCGACATCTTTCCCTTGATCCCACATGTCAGAGACAAAGCCATAGACCACCTCGACCACCTCTTTACCCTGACCTACCTCTGCTGTTGCTGCTGCTGTCGCGGCTGCCAACGGCGCGGGTCCCCGCCACTGCAGGGCCTCTCATCCCCGCTCACCCCGCCTCTCTCTCTCTCTCTCTCTCTCTCTCTCTAGCTTCTTTTGCTCCCGCCTCTGCACGGCGTTTCTACCTACCACACAGGAGAGAGAGGTGAACCCGAGTTTAGGGCAACAGAGAAATGAGGGACGAGGCACAACTTAGCTCGTCACTCCACCACCCCCCCCCTCCTCCATTTTTTTTTTTTTTTTTGTTTCTTGATCTCTCCCTCTCTCCCTCTCTCCTCTCGTTATCCCTCTCTCTCCCTCTCTTTTGTGTTGCTCAAAAAACAAAAAAAAACCCCAGAGAGGGAGAGGACGAGAGTGGTCAGGAAAAAGTTAAAAAGAGGAGAGGGAGAGGGATAGAGCTAAAAGAGAGGGAGAGAGTGGGAAGGATGGGGGGGGTGGGGGGGGGGGGGGGGGGGTGACTGAGCAGCAGTGCTCAGTGATTCCCCACCTATTTTTATTTTTAATTTATTTTTCGTTGCGTCATCTCTTCCTCTCTCTCCCTCTCTCTCCCTCTCGACACTGGGCTTATGGAATTGTTGTCCCGACTTCCATCCTTGAGGAAAAAGAAAAAAATTGCAAAATTGGGTTGCAAGGAATTTTGGATGTTTTTTATCCAAAATATTTTTTTGATTATTTTTTTAGTGACATATCTCTTCATTAAAAAACTTGTGAGTTGCAAAACTCCCGTCAGTTTCTACTTTTTCAATCCAACCTGGATGAAAAAAGGACTTCATTTGACAAGACCTAAATACAGGGAATTTTTTTATAAAAAAAAACCCCCATGTTTTTCATCTAACCTAGATGAAATACGGACTACATCCGTTGAGTGCAAGACAAGATGAAAACACGATGTCTTTCATCTTCCACGAATGAGAAAGGGACTACGTCTGTCGGGCGAACAGACTGGCGGATGTTTTTCATCCTGAGAAGGATGAATGACGGGCCAGACAGGGGAAAACCCTACGCAACCCTAATGTCTTTCTTTTTGCGTTGCGAGAGCGCGCGCGATGGCGGCTTGCGAGGAGCGATGGTGCCTTTGAGCTGCCAATCCTTGAGTGTTTATGGCTCCTGTGAGCGACGCCTGGGCGGGCTCTTTAAGGCGATGGCGGTGGCTTAGTGATGAGGGAAGATTCCCTGTCTCAGTTGTCTGTTTTTTTGCTGCACAAGGGAACCGTGGCAGTGATGGCGGAGGCTCCACCTGCATGCCTAGGACGTTTCCTTAGGAGCCCTCCTCTGGATCTTTGACGATGGCGGCACAAGGAAGTCTCTCTCCCTCCCTTTATAAACCCTACCTTTTGAAACCAAGCTTTTTTTTTCTTGTGTTTGGCAAGACCTTGCTTTGGTTAAGGTAGCAATGTTGTGGTGCTGGCGGAGTCCTCCCTGCACGGTTAGGCTTGTGGAGAGATGACGACTCTCCCCCAAACAGTAAAAATGGTTCTTTTTTTTCTGTTGGTTTTGCTTCCTTGCTTGCTTTGGCATTCTGTGCGCTTAGATTGAAGTGTATTTGACCTCGATAGCAAGTGTGGAAGCCTGCTACTCACCTCGTGCATCCTCAATAACTCACAATGCGTTGTGGTTGTTTTTGGGACGGGCACAGGTGAGGGATTCCACTTAATATTCTGATGTCTAGGTGCTGCTGGATGCCAAGTGGGATTGCAGAGCAGGGGAAGGAATCGTTTGCCAGGGACTCATCCTAAAATGTTGAAAAACTAAACTACTCTATGGTTTTTCTTGATCCTGCCTCTTTCCTTCCTTGATTTTTGAAGAACAAGTGTAATATTTTCTACGATGGGCTAGTTTGGCCCAGCCAGTGGAAAACCTCTGTTATGATTGTGACAGCCAGATTTATGATGGCTTGTGTGAGAGACACACATCTGTTTTCCAGGCCCTAGTTTGCTTTGCTTACCTTATGGTAGTTGGAAACAAATTGAGAGGCTGCAAGGAACTGTTTGTTGCAGCTACTCGGGTACCTCTGTTGGTAAAAGACCCCTGTTATGTTCCAACCCAGATGGCTTTGTTAGCTAGATGCTTAGGCCAAGGTATGGTGAAGTTTCTGCCTGTGGCTATTCGGCTGACACTGAAATATGGCAGTAATATAAATGGTAACTGGTTTTTGAGGCAGCCAGGGTGGTCAAGTGGAAATACCCCCTGGACATGGTGTAATGACATGGTCAAATGTGGAATGATGTGAAGGGTGTATTGACAGTATCATATACTGTCACAGGATGTGTATGCAGTCCTTTATATTTACCTTGTTGTGTGATGAGCTTTGATTTTCAGCTGTAGCAAGAAATAAAGGTATAGGGGTGTTCTGGAAAACTTACCAGACATATCCACATCCCCTATGGGGGCAAACTGTACTGCACACCAGTCTAAAACAAATACTGGCAAGGCAAAGTATTTAAACCTGTGATATCCAAGTGTTCTTTTCTTTTCTAAGAAAACCCTCCATGACACCCATGGGGTTTGAGTAAGTATGCTTGGATTACCGGTTGCAGACAGTAAATCTGTATGACTATGTGACCTGCACCACATCATGGCCAAAATATGGCCAAGTACCCGCCATCCCACCCAGACCTCTGTAAGTGTATCATGATCTTGACTGGTGGTCAATCAGCATCAGTGGCATACTCTATGGATTATGAATAATACTGACATGAACACATTATTGTGCATGGATGCAATTCTGGATTTTCTAAGGTTGATGGTTGATGGATGGTGCCACTGTTAAGTGGCTGATATGTCTATTTATTCTTTCATGACAACGACCCTAGGGGTCTTGTCTTTGTCTTGACATGACAAAAAGTATCTTCCCTCTCTTACTTTCCAATATGCGTAGTGGTTTCTGCATACACTATCCCTTGGTCACTAGACTAAATTTCCAGTTTATGAGCAGAGTTCCACCAAACAAACTCCGGAATGTATTGTTGAGCTGCAGGCCATGGGATATCAGCCACCGCTGCCCCCTCCAATCCCTGCTATTCAGGCTGTGTTGGCACAAACAAAGCCAATGGACTTCCATGCTAAAGTGCAAGCATTGGACTCAGCAGCTATTGATTTAGGTCATGACAATCCAATCCTGTTGCTTGAGACTTTGGCCCTAGAGGACTGGGTTAAGCTGTCCCTATCTGCAAATAAAAATGGCAAGTACATGATCAGGCTGATTGACTATCATGAACGTATGCCTACTATCCTTGAAGAGGATACCAAAGAACTCTCGGAATGTGGTCTTAAAGGAGAAAAGATTGAGGCTGCACTACGTCTGGCTAACCCTGACGACGAACAGACCCCTTCTACCCAGAAATCGTCCTCCAATGCTGAGCAGGATTTTACCCCCTCCGTCACCAATCACCCGCTTCTAAGTCACATGTGTCTTCCCGAACATGAAATTGATGCGGTGAAGGATTTCTGTGAGCATATGGAAATGTCACAGGTGGAACAAGACAGGGCAGCAGGCGCTACCCCGGGGAATCAGCAATTTGTCCCTTGGACACCCCCTCGCTCCGTTGAGCTTGACATGGCCAACAACGAGCACATGATGTGGCACCCGCAAGCCAACATCAACCTCTTAGCACCCATCTCCATCGAGATGTGGATGAAGTGGGGTAACATCACTGATGCTGAACACCTACGTTGTTATCAGGATGCTATAGATGGTTTCCAGAGATTCAAAAAGGAGCCCATCGTTGTTGCATGGCCCTTAAAAACATTTTATTATAAGCTATGTGACAATGGGGACAATATCACTCTTAGGACCAAAAATGATCCCTCTACTGGATCTGTCCGTTCCCGGAATCACAAAAGCCAACTCTGGAACTGGCATAGGCCATACCTAAGATGTAATTGTGGACCTGGTGCTGCTCCGTCTGGATGTGTTGGAAGTGTGGCTTGGTTCGATCATTTGGTCTGGTACATGATTAACCATCTTGGGGCTTTCTTTCTTGATGCAACATACCCCTCAGCACAAAGCAAGTACTATAGCTTCATTGTACGGCTGATGAGGGCTGCCAGATCTGCAATACTGGCTCAGATAACATTCCAAATGATCCGGGAGCTCCTTTTGGAAGCAGCAGAAACTTTTGCCGATAACCCCAAGGCAAAATTGCTTGATAAGCTACCGGACTCCAAAGGGGCTAGATTCATTGAGAGATTGATCAAACCTGGATGTTTCTCTGACAGCCTCCCCAAACCTGCGTTTAATAGCTATAAACGGCAACGCATTGAAGGGAACACTTTCCAGCAAACAGGGAGACCCAACAGGGGCAGGGGTGCTAATTTCAGAGGACGTGGGGGCTACCAAAGAGGTGGCAGGTTCGGGCAGAAACAACAATCTTTCTCCAACTCCGAGAATGCTAAGTCCGTAACCAGAACATCCAATGGAGGCTCTGGATCCAATTCCTGCTCCACAATCGACATTGGGAGCCATGGGTCGAACCGATCCAGGCAGATGGCAGGAGAGTTCTCCCCAATCCACAAGAGGAACTTTGATGCCTGGGAATGATCATTGACAACCTAAAAATGGTATGTCCTTTCCCTTATGTATGCAGATTTGTTGACTTTTGATGGAACAAAAAGAAAGAAAACCATGCATAAAGCATCTGGTTTCTTACACATGTAATACCTTGAATAAACTAGTTTTATTTCGGGGTCTATGCTCAATACATACCCCAATCACACCATTAAGGTTGATATACTTGTTTTGGATACCCAGTTTGTCTAAAGGTAGCCTGCTAATCCTTTTCAGGACATCTTCCGAAGGATTGGCATATGAGCAGGGAGAGTTTGCCCTTTTGGAGAGAAGTGTGGTATGCACTCCCTTACGGGGTGAGTGCATACCACACTCACTCCGTAAGGGCCTGCCATGCCAGGGGTTTGATGGTGGGATTCCCTCTCTCTCCCTCTGGACACTGGGTTTATGGAATTGTTGTCCCGACTTCCATCCTTGAGGAAAAAGAAAAAAATTGCAAAATTGGGTTGCAGGGAATTTTGGATGTTTTTTATCCAAAATATATTTTTTAAATTATTTTTTTAGTGAAATATTTCTTCATTAAAAACTTGTGAGTTGCAAAACTCCCGTCAGTTTCTACTTTTTCAATCCAACCTGGATGAAAAAAGGAGTTTATCTGACATCACCTAAATACAGGGAATTAAAAAAAAAAAAAAAACCCCCTATGTTTTTCATCTAACCTAGATGAAATACGGACTACATCCGTTGAGTGCAAGACAGGATGAAAGCACGATGTCTTTCATCTTCCACGAATGAGAAACGGACTACGTCCGTCGGGCAGACAGACTGGCGGATGTTTTTCATCCTGAGAAGGATGAATGACGGGCCAGACAGGGAAAACCCTGCGCAACCCTAATGTCTTTCTTTTTGCATTGCGAGAGCGCGCGCGACAACGGCTTGTGAGGAGCGATGGTGCCTTTGAGCTGCCAATCCTTGAGTGTTTATGGCTCCTGTGAGCGACGCCTGGGCGGGCTCTTTAAGGCGATGGTGGTGGCTTAGAGATGAGGGAAGATTCCCTGTCTCAGTTGTCTGTTTTTTTGCTGCACAAGGGAACCGCGGCAGTGATGGCGGAGGCACCACCTGCATGCCTAGGACGTTTCCCTAGGAGCCCTCCTCTGGATCTTTGACGAATGGCGGCACAAGGAAGTCTCTCTCCCTCCCTTTATAAACCCTACCTTTTGAAACCAAGTTTTTTTTTTCTTGTGCTTGGCAAGACCTTGCTTTGGTTAAGGTAGCAGTGTTGTGGTGCTGGCGGAGTCCTCCCTACACGGTTAGGCTTGTGGAGAGATGGCGACTCTCCCCCAAACAGTAAAAATGGTTATTTTTTTTTCTGTTGGTTTTGCTTCCTTGCTTCCTTGCTTCCTTGCTTCCTTAGGGAAGATTCACTGTCTCATTTGTCTGTTTTTTTGCTGCACAAGGGAACCACGGCAGTGATGGAGGTACCACCTGCTTGCTTATGACGTTTCCCTAGGAGCCCTCCTCTGGATCTTTGATGAATGACGCCGTCTTGGTAGAACAAGGAAGTCTCTCTCTCCCTCCCTTTATAAACCCTACCTTTTGAGACCGAGCTATTTTTTCTTGTGCTTGGCAAGACCTTGCTTTGGTTAAGGTAGCAGTGCTGTGGTGCTGGCGGAGTCCTCCTTGCACGGTTAGGCTTGTGGAGAGATGGCGACTCTCCCCCAAACAGTAAAAAAGGTTTTTTTTTTCTGTTTCTCTTGCTTCCCTGTTTTCTTTGGCATTCTCTGCGCTTAGATTGAAGTGTATTTGACCTCGATAGCAAGTGTAGAAGCCTGCTACTCACCTCGTGCATCCTCAATAACTCACAATGCGTTGTGGTTGTTTTTGGGACGGGCACAAGTGAGGGCTTCCACTTGATATACTGATGTCTAGGTGCTGTTGGATGCCAAGTGGGATTGCCGAGGAGGGGAAGGAATCGCTTGCGAGGGACTCATCCTAAATGTTGAAAAACTAAACTACTCTATGGTTTTTCTTGATCCTACCTCTTTACTTCCATTATTTATGAAGAACAAGTGTAATGCTTTCTATGATGGGCTATTTCGGCCCAACCAGTGGAAAACCTCTGCTTTGTTGTGACAGCCGGGTTTATGATGGCTTGTGTGAGAGACACACATCTGTTTTCCAGGCCCTAGTTTGCTTTGCTTACCTTATGGTAGTTGGAACAAATTGAGAGGATGCAAGGAACTGTTTGTTGCAGCTATTCGGGTACCCATGTTGGTAAAATGCCCCTGTTATGTTCCAACCCGGATGGCTTGGTTAGCTAGATGCTTAGGCCAGGGTATGGTGAAGATTCTACCTGTGGATATTCGGTTGACACTGAAATATGGCAACGATATAACTGGTAACTGGTTCTTGAGGCAGCCAGGGTGGTCAAGTGGAAATACCCCCTGGACATGGTGTAATGACATGGTCAAATGTGGAATGATGTGAAGGGTGTACTGACAATATCATATACTGTCACAGGATGTGTATGCAGTCCTTTATATTTACCTTGCTGTGTCATGAAATTTGATTTTCAGCTGTAGCATGAAATAAAGATATAGGGGTATCCTGGAAAACTTACCAGACATATCCACCTCCCCTGTGGGGGCAAGCTGTGTTGCAGACCAGTCTAAACAAATACTGACAGGGCAAGGTATTTAAATCTGTGATCTCCAAGTGTTCTTTTTGTTCTTTTTGCCTTCTTAAAAAAACCCTCCATGACACCCATGGGGTTTGAGTAAGTATGCTTGGATTACAGCTTGCGGACAGTAAATCTGTATGACCTTTTGACTTGCAACACATCAAGGCCAAAATATGGTCAAGTACCCGCCATCCCACCCAGACCTCTGAATGTGTATCATGATCATGACTGGTGGTCAATCAGCATTAGTGGCATACTCTTTGGGTTATGAATAATTACTGACATGAACACATTACTGTGCATGGATGTAATTCTGGATTTTCTAAGCTTGATGATTGATGGATGGTGCCACTGTTAAGTGGCTGATATGTCTGATTATTCTTTCATGACAACGACCCTAGGGGTCCTGTCTTTGTGTTGACATGACAAAAAGTATCTTCCCTCTCTCTCCCTCTCTTTTGTGTTGCTCACAAAAAAAAAAAAAACCAGAGAGGGAGAGAAGGGTCAGAAAAAGTTAAAAAGAGAGAAGGAGAGGGATAGAGACAAAAGAGATGGAGAGAGTGGGAAGGTGGGGGGGGGGGGGGGATTGAGCAGCAGCTGCTCAGTCATTTTTTTATTTTTTTATTTTTCCACGGTTTCGTTATCTCTTCCTCTCTCTCCCTCCCTCTCTCGCTCTGTCCCTCTCTCTCCCCCTCTCTCTCTCTCACACACACACTTTTGGTATGACATACAAATTATGGACAATTCTCGACATCTTTCCCTTGATCCCACATGTCAGAGACAAAGCCATAGACCACCTCTTTACCCTGACCTACCTCTGCTGTTGCTGCTGCTGTTGGTGGTGGCGCCGGCGCTGCTGTCGCGGCTGCCAACGGCGCGGGTCCCCGCCACTGCAGGGCCTCTCATCCCCGCTCACCCACGCCTCTCTCTCTCTCTCTCTCTTCAGCTTCTTTTGCTCCCGCCTTTGCACGGCGTTTCTACCACACAGGGGAGAGAGAGGTGAACCCGAGTTTAGGGCAACAGAGAAAGTGAGGGACGAGGCACAACTTAGCTCGTCACTCCACCCCCCCCCCCCTCCATTTTTTTTTTTTAAAATTATTATTTTATTAGTTTCTTGATCTCTCCCTCTCTCCCTCTCCCTCTTTATCTCTCTCTCTCTCTCTTTTGTGTTGCTCACAAAAAAAAAACCCCCAGAGAGAGAAAGAGGGGTCAGAAAAAGTTAAAAAGAGAGAGGGAGAGGGATAGAGATAAAAGAGAGGGAGAGAGTGGGAAGGTTGGGGGGGGCGGGGGGGGGGGGGGGGGGGGGGGGGCGCGCGTGACTGAGCAGCAGTTGCTCAGTGATTCCCCCACCTATTTTTATTATTTATTTATTTTTCGTTGCGTCATCTCTTCCCGCGGAGGATATGAAAGTGGAGGTGGTTGAGGATGTAATGCCGGAGGTGCAACCGGGGGTACAACGTCCGGATCAGGCAAAGAAACAGACGGGGGGCGGGGGGGAAGGCCACAATCGGCCTGCAAGCTGCTACTGCATGTACGGCGCGGAGAATCGTCAGATGAGGACACTGGATCAGGGGGACCGCTTGAGGAAAACCGGAGGGGGGGGGGGGGGGGAGCTGCTCGTTGCCGGCCATAACGCCTCCGACACCTACAATACCCCTCAACCCTATACATCTCATCTACGTGGTGCTGGGGGAACCAACTGGTTACATCGGGCACAGGCTCTAGCACAAATTCTGCAAGCAGACCGGCGCGAAATGTCTCCCGTGCAATGTGATTGCGAGCTTGGGCATCAAGTCATAGCTGCAATATGCGTAGTATATGACGTATCAATATTTATATCGTAATTTGGTTTTATGTAAGCTTACCAATCATACTATATTATTAGATATACCAAATGTACTATGAATGAATGTTAATGAGAGGGGGTGGAAAAATACTCACCTTTGCCGCATCCGCAATCAAGTTCTTCGCGTAATATTTTTTGACAATATGCGGTCGCCGCCTCGGTGGTCTGGTGCCGCCCGGCGGTATCCGTGCCCAACATTTAGTGCACCAACACTCAATCCTATCGTGGGGGTCAAAGGTGGACGTGCGTGGGCGTTGTGCCTCTGGACTAGCAGGGCTCTCACCACGGGGTGGTCCACGAGGGGGCAACCCGCGGCGCGCCCGACTCGATCCCGGAGTGTCAGCATCCTTCGCATCACCTAAAATTTGGCCCTAGTCCCTTCTACGATTGTGTCCGCCAGCCTGTATTGGATCAGGTGCAATGGGTCGCTCCTCGCCATGAAAAAACGGTCGTTCCTAGGCCACAATCGATATGTGGTACTGCCTCCCCATCCAAGAGGGAGACGGGTCGATGTTTCATCACCATCACATCCTAATTAACACACACCACCAGCACTTTCACTTCTTAAAAATTGTTGGCGAAAAAACCCTATGTGCCTTTTCCACCCTACGACAGCAAGGGGTCGTTACGCCCCAATGCCAGGAGGCCGTAACGACCCTACGAAATTCAAACTCCAAAACCCAGTATCAAAAAAATCCTATAAAGAAAAAAGCAAATCCCAAAAAGACCAGTCCCACATTGCCTAAGGGCCTGGGCCTTTGCCTCAGCCTCGGGACTTTCAAAATTGGTAAACAAAGGCGGAGCATTCCTCTGGTGAGAGAGCCCAAGACAATAAATCCTTCCTCATCTTCTATCTTCAGTTGCCCACACCATGGAAATATTTACTGAGACCCAGCGCTTTGCGCTTATCAGATTGAACCACTTTTTGGATATGTGAATCCTAATTACACCGTTTATCCTTTCAACCCAAGACCCATAGCCAAAACCGCCAATCCAAAACCCAGCACCATAAAGAAAAACAAAGACCCTACCGCAGTACCATATTAAAAATTATTATTATTATTTAATTTTTATTTATTTATTTATTATTAAAAAAAATAAGAACCCCAAAAGGCCCAAAACCCTAAACCTAAAAAGCCCAGACGTCACTACCTGCGACACCAACGCGTCGCATCGTGCGACACATTTTTTGGATTTGTGAGGCCGGGGGTCACAAGCAGCGACAACCCACCGTCGCAAATACCCAGTTTGAATTTTTTTTTAAAGGCAGGGCGCAGGCGTCGCACATAGGCGTCGCGCCCATTGTTTTTTCTAAGTGCTTGAAGCACCTCCTCCCCCTCCCCCCCCCACGTTTCCATTTGTTCTTTGGGAGAGAGGGAGTTGAGAGAGTAGGGTTGAGGGTGGAAGAGAAACCAACCTGGTGCTAAGCCCGAGGTGGTCGGTGGACTTGTTTCCCTACTACGGTCCATACTACACCTCCGGGGAGTTCCGTACATTACGCCTCGAAGCCCCATATATCCTACCCTACATTTTGTGTGTCAACGGACAGGATGTACGTAGACGGGGGCTGTCTCCCATTGAGATCAGATTTTATGATGGTGACCCCGATATCTTCGGCCACGTTGCTGGGCTGGTCAATAGTTCTTTTGGTCATCCTAGGAGAACCAATGTAGTATGGGATGAGCGAAGTGATGGGCATGAGAGCTTTTGTGGTCATACATCGGTATACTGTGAGGGGATGTACATGTTTGTGATGACATGTGCTAGTAGGACTATTAGGGCTGGCATCGAGCTATTTGCATCATACGAGTTTTCACGGGATGATTGGGACCTCCGGTTACAGCATGAGTGGGATGTGTATGATAGAAATAGGGTTCCTTTGAGACAGGGATCGCATAGAGGGGCATTATAGATATTCTCATGATGTACTTTGTATACATCCCATTAATTGATTGGTGTAAATATCTTTTCTTGTTGTTCATGTGGGTTGCAACTTTGCATATATGTTCTGAACATACTTATGCACATGTATGAGCTTGAACCAAGTTCATTCAATGGGTCATTCAAGTGTTGAACGCAGCTACGTGTCGTAGAGACGAAAAACTGCGTTTTGCCGGCACATGATATTTTTTTTATTCCATTCTGAAGCCAATGACAGCATATGCAATGTGCATGCAAAATTTGGGAGTAAACAAAAGTCATTTGGACCTATAACCATATTTTCTTCTCTCATTTGCACTCCAAAGTTGAGTTATCTTCAACTTTATGCACTCTTCATAGAGAGTTATGCAAAAGTGACCCTAGAAACACATTTTTTTTTTTCCATTTTTTTTTGTCCAATGTTTTGCATGGATATAGTGGTGCAAACCCCGATGTCACAGAAATAAATAGAGCCAAAAATAAAATCATTACGCCCCTCAAAACCGCAATCCTATATTTTTTAAATGCAAATATTTATTTTAAATTCAATTTAATTCAAAATTGGTTCAAGGGTGAGTGCGTCGTTGGGGAGGAAAATGTTTTTTTTTTTTTTTTTTTTTTTTCGTTGAATCTTTGCACATGTGTGTGCACATATTTAAGCACATGTGGGAGTGAGCTTGAGCCACATCCATTTGATGGGTGCAATGGCATGAGAGGATTTTCTTTCACATTAATAAACAAAATTGGTTGATAGGGTGAACGCATCATTGGGGGGACAAATGATTTTGTTTAGGTTTGAAACTTTGCACCCACAAATACTTACACAAATATTTTGACGTGAAAGTGATAATGTAACTCATACAAAATGTGTAATATCACATGCATGCATAAGGATATTGATGGTGTTGTTGTGGAATATGTACCGCCCAATATGACAACTCGTCGAAGATTGAAAGTCGCTTCATGCAGGACACGTCCACTTCACCGACCGTGCCCGCATGGGCTTCCTTCCATCAGTCCTCCCAAAACTGCCCGGATGGTGTCACAGGGGGGGGGACCTACTTCCTCTTTGTCATCAAACAAATGTTTCTCTTTTTTTCTCCATCGATAGCTCATAGGAAGAAACTTGCGGTAGTTGGGATACTCCATCTTGTGAAGATGGCGGGAGCTATGTGCATCAAGATCATCGCCACAATGCAAGCATTCATGGTACCCTTTGGTGTTTAGCCCCGAGCAAACAGTTAGTCATGTACACATCCCACCACATTAAAAAAAGTTGTCATGTGCATGTTCCATAATGTCATCTACCCCACTACGGTGCACAAGACTGTCGCCAAGACTGTTGCCGCTACTTCAATCAATCCCAATCCTCATCGATATTATCCGGCCTTGACAAGTGAATGTACGCGGGTTCTTCATGGGAAAAATAATATACCTGGATAATCATGCATAGAACCCGCATCCCACTGTCAGATCAACTACTGTTCCCCCTTCTAGTGAACACATCTCCATGAATGTTTGCATGAATCTTGGGCTTTCTTCCGTGCCCCGCGGAGGAAGATACCATCATGTTGTTTGTGTAGTCTATCCTCTCTCACCATGTTCCTCACCAGATCTTCAGTGATGGCATTGTGGTCGGTGTCCAGCTTCCCAGCAATCTCCCGAAAATTGAGATTACCCTCCAAGCCTTTTACAAGGCAGAATGCATAGAATATGACAGTATGCAAGTATCAATGACAGCAGGATTTCCCTGGATTTCATATTACATAATGTCAGGCCTGTCATAGTTGCTACAGACTATGACTCAGGATAGACATGCCCACTATTGGCAAGTGCACATAAGTGCCCCCCACCCACGTGCAGTAAATACCTCTCTGGTGGCAGTGGTCGCATGTCGATTTCCCGACTCTTTTGCGGATGGTGTGGGCAGCGACTGATTTGGGTACAGAATGGGCATTCCCACAGTGCGATACAAAATGGTGTCTGATGGGGGTACATGCCACTCAATTCTGCAACATCTGTCGGCATGTAGCACCACAATGGTCTCATCAACCTGTCCAGGGACATCTTTCTTTTCTTCTTCCAAATACACTATGCCTGGTTTGAGCTTAAATTTGGAACAAAGGCTGAGTCTCCGTCACTTGGCAAAGTCCTCCCTCGTTTGGGATCCTTGTTCTCCCAAGTTGGGGAGGACAACACACTATAGCGTGGGAATCGAACACCGCACGAAGTTGGCACATATGGGATTCTGTATATTGAGAGACGAAGGCTCAGTGGCATCGCGTACTTGGATCTGCGGAGGCCATCGAAGATTGGAAGTCCCACTTTGAAGTCCCGTCAGAAAGTTTCAAGATACATGCATGAAGGTGGGAGCTCCGATTTCATATTGGGGATGGTTGGCAATGATGGGGAATTCGGTGCACCAATAACATAGTCCTTACAGATTTTCGTAAAGGTGGATACTACCATATTCTCGAGGCAGACATGAACATTCACACTGACAAATGCCAGGAATGTTAGTTAAAACAGTTAGACAACCAAGTGAGACGTTGAGACATAAATAGCCCATGACAGGGCACCATCTAACACTTCCAATCTTGTCATAGCATACCAAGTGACAACACCCATTCTTCCATGCCAAGATGCCTTACATGATGCATGTCTTGGGGCAATTATACATGGTATAGAATGAAGTTGTTGATGTCATCCGTAGCTAGGTTAAACAGTAGGTTTTAGGGTAGGGGTTAGGGTTTCACTCCTTAATTAACCATAATTAAGGGTAATTAACATCAGTCCAGGGCCATCAAAAGCTGTACATTTCATCCAGTTCAGATGAAAAAATCATTGAGTTCATCCGTTGGAAAAAGTCCATCGGTAGGATGAAAAAACAGTAGATAACATCCGAGGCATCGGTTTTACATCCTAACAGGTAATTCAACATCCCAAAAAAAATTGCCTTATCCAGTACGGATAAAAAAGCAATAAAAGAGGAATGAAAAAAATAATATCATGTCATTTTTCATCCGGTATGGATGGAAAAATAGTAATTCCTCATTCTCTGGTAACTCATCCGGTATGGATGAAAGTCAATAAAAGAGGAATGAAAAATCAAAGACTCAGCTTAGAGGTAATTCAGTGTCCACCTTGGTAGTTCATCCGGTATGGATGAAAAATTTGTTATAGGGCGGGTGAAAAAATTGCCAGAGTCCATCCGGTATGGATGAAAAAACAGGAAATTATCACTTATAAAACCGGCCAATTCCAAGGAGGGAGGGAGGGGGCACCCACCAACCAGCCCCTGGTATGGCAGTCCCTTATGGAGTGAGTGTGGTATGCACTCATCCCGTAAGGGAGTGCATACCAGACCCCTTCATAAGGTTTCTCCCTCTGCAAAAAATAGTTCCCAACCCCGGGACAAAATTGCCAAAGGGGTTGGAAAAGCCTACTTCCTCCCCTCAAACACATTTCAGGCACTTGAACAGAAGAGGACATGTATAAGGTCATGAGGAATCCATTGTACCTCTTAGCTTGGTAATTAGCTCGTGTAGTGGGAAGTGGAGACCAGGAAAAGAGCCATGTTCCAGGAACTTTATCAGGATTCGAACCAGCTTCTTGGTCTTGAAGCCATTCCTCCCAAGGGTTTGGATAAGAACACAGCATTCACAGGCAAAGTCAGTGTTGCTGGAAATATACAGAATAGAGAAGGCTTGGGAGACCACCACATTATAAGACTGATTTACAGGTCGGTTAGAAAGGAACTGGATGTATTGTGTATAAGAAAAGGGCAACATCCTTCTCTTATCATATTTTCGGAACTGAAACAAGCCAGTATCAGGATTTAGTACACTGATCTGCACATTCATAAATGGCAATGTCATGGGCTGCTACAATAGGACCCCATGACTTGGTCCCTTGTTTCCTGGAACATTAGAGGCATAGGCTTGGATGCCTCCATGCCGAAGAGGAGACGTATTCAGAGATGGGCTTCCTCATTCATCGCTTCGAGTTCTATCATCTTCATACAGGAGCACAAGCTTGACTCCCGAAAAATAGCCTCCCCTGACCTCCGACATATGGCCTGTATCAGTTGCCTGGTGGAACTCTACTGTCACTGATTCTAGGGGAGGGACTGCCAACTTCATCTCACCAGCACTAGAGAGAAAGAGGTAGTGGACACTTGGGTGGTCGGTAGATTGCAATGTCGTTTCACTCTTCCCTCGGCCCCAATGGGAGCATGTGCCTTTATTTACATTTATGCCCCCAATGACGTCGCTGAGAGAATTGATCTATGGTGCTTATTGCGTTCCAAAATCCTTGCCTATCCACTTGTTGAGCATTGGTTCTTGGCTGGAGATTTTAATATGGTTAAAAACCTTAATGACCAATTGGGGTCATCGGTGCATCCCCTCTCTCCAAATGAGCTAGCAGCTTGGAATTCCCTGTGTTTTTCAGTGGGGCTGGCTGATACACATGCCTTCGACTCGGAGTCCATTCGATTCACTTGGACGAACAATAGAGCCCCGCTTGACTTGTGCATGGCTAGATTGGACAGACTTTATTGCACCTCTGTGGCCAAATCGTGGGTTCGAGTTCATGTACAGGCCCTAATGTTGCCGGATTTCGATCACGCGTAGGTATCCATCTCCATTGTACCACCAGGGATCCAAGCCAAAGGTCGTGGTTTCTTTAGATTAAACCCGCTTCTGCACAAAGCTCCCTCGTTTGTACATAACCTTAAAAAAAAACCTGGTTTGAAACGGGCACAACCACTACTCCCACTCTCAGGTATCTGCAGAAACTATTTGCTGCAACGAAAGTGGCCCGAGCCTTTTCAAAACAGATGGCCAACGAGCGAACCAGGAAAGAAAAAGCTTTGCTCAAATGCATTTCGCATTGCCAATGGCTCATTGAATCTGGTGCGGTAGGGCCCAGTACGTATGCCTCTCTTGTGGAGGCAAAAAGAAATCTAGCGATTTTATGAAGGATTAGGCAATTAGGAGAAAGGCTGGCATTACCTGGTCTCTCAAGGGAGAAAAAATGAACTATTATTTCTTCCAAAAGGTTAGGCAGCGGCAAAGTGCTACATCCATGGAGAAGGTGCTACTACTTCCGAGCCCAGATGCATGTCTAATTTGGCTGCGGATTATTTTGCCAAGCTCTTTGGTCCGTCTACTTCGGACAAATCTCAGGAGAGAGCCGAGATCCTTCTCAAGGTCCCCACTATTCTCTCGGAGGAGGAGAGGAGTTTTGTCGGCTCCCTTCTCCAGCCTCAAACTCTTGGAAGCCGCAGAATCTTTGAGCTCAAATAAGTCACCGGGTCTGGATGGATTGCCCGTGGAGGTTTTCAAAATGCTCTAGGGAGACATAGGGGAGGATTTTTTGGCGATGGCCTCGGATGTTTTGGCTAAGGGGATTATGCCCTCCCAACTATCTCAAGGTGCCATCACGCTCATGTTCAAAAAAAGGGATAGGGATAAGCTTGCGAACTACAGACCTATTACGCTGCTCAACGCTTCGTATAAGATTATTGCGAAGGCCTTGGCCCTGCGCCTGCAGCCCTTCCTCTCCAAGCTAATTCGACCGGAGCAGACAGGGTTCCTTAAAACTAGGATGATCCTCGACAACATTCTTCTGGCGCAGGAAGCCCTCTTCCAGGCGCAGATTGATAACCAGCCGTTTGCTCTCCTCATGCTCGACTTTGAAAAAGCTTTCGATAACGTGGACTGGATTTTCCTGTTCGAGACCCTGCACAAGGTCAGTATTCGAGTGATTTCCTTAACTGGGTTCGAATTCTCCTTCATTCTGCATCCAGTAGAGTTATCCTCAATGGATATCTCTCCCCGTCTTTTCAGCTTCACCGATCAGTTAGACAGGGATGCCCATTGGCCCCCTTTCTTTTTTTTGGTGGCAGCTGATTCACTTAACCACCTCCTGCACGCCAACAAAGAGCTCGTTGGGCTGAAAATTGCTGCCTCATCCCCTCATGTCAGATGATATGGCGCTCCTTGTGGACAACTCCACACAGAGTAATATGTCCCTCATGCTCCAAATTCGTCTTTTCTGTGGGGCTTCGGGATTGAGAGTCAATTGGAAAAAAACAGTGGCCATTTTATCTAGACTTGACCCAGATTCTCCAATATCTCACTCAGCCCCGTAGGGACAAAACTTGGGGCTCAATTGGCTTTAGGAAGGGCAGGCGCATACGCTTCTCGGCCATCTCATTGGACACGGATTGTCTAATACGCAAAGGTGCCAGTCAGTGATTACAAAACTCAAGAAAAAACTTATCCACTGGAGCTTTATTCACTTGTCGATAGCTAGTAGGGCTCTTGTTACCAATCAGGTCCTGCTGGCCTCATTTTGGTTCATAGAGAGAGAGAGAGAGAGAGAGAGAGAAGACTCCGGACAAAGCCAACGTAACTAAGAGCAACTTCGCCTCACGGCTACCTCTCGGGGGTGGGCCCTCTAAGAAAAAGGTGTCCATAGGACACCAGGGGTCTAAGGAAAAGATACCGCAGGGTACCTAGGGTACCCTAGGTACCCCGGAGGCCAGAGGGGGGTTGGATTCGAGTTTCCGTTTTTTGGCAATAATGGTTGTGAGAGAGCGGAGAGCTGTGAGGTGTATTGCTTTGAACCATTTATGAATAGAGGGGATAGGGAGTTTAAAATTAGTGTGGAGCGCATCGATACTAGCGTTATAAATGCCACCTCTAGTGCCAGCTGTGATGACCGATAAAGGGCCAGTAACCCAGCCCCTATGCCGGAGCGCTAGGATAAGTAGAGCGTATTTCAGCCGTTTGTCTAGAGTTGAATCAGCGGGGTAGCGGTCATGGCAGTAGGTGAACTCAATAAAGTAAATGGTAAGGTTCGGGGTTGGGGCGGTGGGTGGGGGGGAGTTTATGGGTAGGCCATGTATAAGCAAGATGTCTGGACATAGCCTGGCGGGACAGGTGCAGGGGGAGTGGGAGCAAGTACACGGGAGAAGCCAGTGTGGGACGGTGTGGTATGGGGGTCGTGCTTGCTACGTACCAGCGTTGATTAGTGAGAACCATCTAGTTTCGGCGCGGTTCATGAGGAGTTTATGGATGTACCAGACTGCGTGGTTATGGCGGGTAATACGGAGCCCGTGGATGACAGGGTGAGTGCATTTGCTAAGAAGGTGTGGCCAGGTGTCACGTTCCTGGTGGGTATGAGAACAGAGGGGACAGTGCGGGGAGGGAAAGAGGCGTGGCCAGAAAATGTGCTTGCGCTGATGTAGGGCTGATGTCCCATATATTGGGCATACCAGAATTTAAGGGTCTGTTTAATTTGGGCGTCAGTAGCAGCTTTGGAATGCCAGAAGTAGTTCGAGAGTTTATTATGGAGTACTTAGGATTGTGTTCACTTCTGCATATGTATTTTAGTGTGGCTAGCAGATGCAGAGGTTTGCTTATTGGCTTCTCGATTGAGGGTTTTCAAAAGGTTGCATATGGGCCATGGTTCACAGGGATCTGGTATAGGGTGTATTAGCCAAAACGGGGGGTGTGCGCTATGTGTATAGGGTCATTGGTGGGGTCAATAGGGGGTTCGTCGGCACCTTCCTGGGCAAGGAGGTCGGCAACCTCGTTTCCCCGAATACTCGTGAACGGACTTTGAGAAAATGAATGGGTTGGTTGATGGAGATAGCCAGGTTGGCTATGGCTCCTATGAGATTACGGTCACAATGGTCAAGGTGAGAGGATGGGCGAGAGAGTTGGTTACGGATGAGGAAAAGCGAGGTGAGGCTGTCTATCAAGATAATGTAGGGAGAGAATGAGGACAGTAGGGAGAGTGCTTCAAATATTGCCATTCGTTTTGCGCGAAGTATGGTGGGAGGACCAGGGAGTCTATAAGCGGTGCCCTGGTTGGTAGCGGCGTGGTATACGCCATAACTAGCATGGGAGCCGTTGAGGGAGCTGTCGGTGTAGTGAGAGTGGGCCGGAGGAAATTTGGGGGATAGAGTTTGGTGGTGGGTTGGGAGGGGCGGGGGGGATGTAGGTTGTGTAGGGGGAGGGCGCGACAACGCCCTATTCCATGCCTTGCTTAGGTTAACCCTAGGGAGTGGCCAGATGGGATTGTGGGAGTTGGGTGCGTGGTATGATGGGGGTAGATGGTGATTTTAAGTTTGTAGGTGCGCGTTAGGAGTTGATCCAGTATGGCAGGGAAGGTGGTGGGTATGGTGGACATGGAGGATAAGGGTGAGGTTGGGTTCTTTATAACGAAGGTATTTAGGAAGAGGTAACGTATGGGAGTATCGGAGTTGGTTAGGTTCGATAGCGGTGAGGAGTGATACTCCGGGTGGGAATTGTAGGAGGGGATGGGGACTGTTGGGTAGCTTTTGGTGTGTGAATATAAGGATCATGACGTTTGACGGGGAGGAATGTGCGGCCATATGGGCCCATTGGAGGGCCTCATGCGTAAGGGGGCCTGGGGGGTGAGCAAATCCACCCCCCGTCCATGCGTGCTGGGTGGGTGGCCGGTGGCTCCAAAAATGCAGTCTCGGGGGTGGTGGTTGGCAAAAGTTGTGATTTCCATCGGGCATGTAAGTGGGTGAGTGAGTTCGAAAGTGGTAATGAGCAGAGAGAGGATATCCGGGGGGAGAGTATTATGAGCAAAGGCGTGTGACAATTTTGACAGGGAACGGGGTTTTTTGGGAGGAGTGTCTTGGAGGTAGCGGGTAACAAGCCAACTGAGTTCGGTAGCAAAGTTTTGGCGGGGTGGGTGGATTTGAGTGTCACAGAGGGGTAGAGTGGGTAGGGATAGAGTTCAGGTGTGTAGGAAAACAACCCAGTAATATGTATGTGTACGTTCGGTAAGTGGTTGATGTACGTGGCGGGCATGTTTGGGTTGGGTTTGGGAAATATGTGTTTGCGGGTATGCGCGAGGTAGTTAGTGTTGGTACGTTTGTGGAATGCGGTGAGGAGTGTAAGATTGTGGGCGGGGTCGCAGTCATCATGTGAGCCAAAGAGGTCGTCCTCGATTTGAAAGCAGTGTTCAGCCTAGGTATGAATCAAATTCCTCTCAAACACACCTTGCTGAAGGATGTGGTTGAACAAGTCCATTCTGCTTTTTTCAAGACATGTAACATTCTACAAGTAGATACTTGTGAGGATTGGGTGTCATCTTGCAGCTTGTGGTTGAAAAACACATGCTGGGATAGACTGAAACAAAAAGCCAGCAGACGCAATGGCCGTTTCAATCACCATGAAAGAAATCCTTTTATAGTGCAAGAAGCACGGGATGAACTTACATGGCTTCTTTCTCACCTTTACATGTCCGGACTTGACAAGGCTAACAACAATGTGTGTTTTATGTGTGTGAAGCACATAAGAACTCAAGCGTACCACCGACTAATGGGTAAAGATTTCAAACCCTGTTCTGAAAATGAGGTATGGCTTTCACCCGATTCTGTTCTGTTAAGCATTTATGAAGAATTACAGAACTTGCTACCTGAGATACCAGCAGTGGCATGTAACCTCCCCTACATGATGGGAATTTACAAGCCACACAAAAAGAAGTACCGCTGGATTACCAACGCCCATAATTGTATTTTCAGCGAACTTGCCAGTCTATTGACACGTGCCACCATGGACTTATTGCCTTGGGTAAAGGAATGGGTCAAAGCACGGCTTCATACTTATGAAATTTTTTCGAAGTGTCCACTTCCATGTACTGGATAATAGACAGCATCTCTGATTTTACTCTGAATCTACCTGCAAAGATCCATGATGTGTTTGTCGCGGACATCACTCAATGTTATGAAAACATACCTTTGACAGGTGAAGATAATTTGGGTGCCGCCATCGAATACGTGGTTCAGATGCCTTCCGGCAATACCACATTGCCTACCCTCGATCCAATCACTCACTATGGATTCCAGCCAGGAATGACACCTTCGGGAAGTGTAGGTGGGGACCTTCCTCTCCTAAAACTGGTACATGGATTGAGCTCTCCGAAGCTAGATTGCTTGGGCTCCACAAGTGATTGATGACTCATTGCTTTGTTGCTTTGGGGGATCGAGTTTGGCAACAAGTTTCTGGTATACCCATGGTTTTTTCATGTTCTCCTTTATGGTGTAACATTTCCTTCTTGTCCTATGAACTAAGATTCATCCTCCGATTGGCGGTTCTAGGACAGTTCCAGCTTATGGCTAAATTCAAGTCAGCCTTCCGGTACATTGATGACATCTGTTGGTTGAATGTTGGTGATGCTAAGCTATTTCTTGATCATTCTATGGACAGAAATAGCCAAAATCCATGGTGGGTTTACCCACTCAATGTAGTGGAAATTAAACCGGAGTTATTAAGAACCAAGGATGATACACCTTAGCATGGGGACTGGCTGTACACTGAAACGGAAATCCGGCAGGCACAATATGGAGCCACGGAAATAGAACAAATGAAGGAAGGTTGCTAGGATTTAGCAAAGCACGAGAAAGAGACAGGGCTGGAGAAAGAGACACCTTATCCACTGGAGCAAGGGAGTCAGCTTTAAAGAGGGTATCTAAGCCTAACCAAGCGTTTTGAGAGGGGTCACAGTGGGAGGTGGCGGAATGGCCAAGTCGACCGGAGGGAAGGGCTGCTCCTCCGAGGGTTCCTTCTCCTGCACCGGGACCAATGCTAGACTCGCCGAAGAGTGGGTCCTATCCAACGCCCTTGAGTACTTTCTGCGAAATCAGCATGGCCGCCACCAGTCTGCAGCCTGCTTTGTATGTAGCCAGAAGGTAGGGACGGCCAGCAGGGGTTCCGAACTGTGGCAGAACAGAGCTGCCAGACAACCAATTAACAAAGGTTCCGGGTGAGCCAGGGGGGAGCACATCAGATAATCTCATAACCGAAATTACTTGAACAAAAAATAGCTCGTTGTTGGACGTAGATTGATGGCAAGGAAAGGGTCAAATTAGGGAGAAAGGAAGCGAAAATCTCCCTGATCTTGAGCAAAATGAGGTCGAGCTCCTTTCCAGCGGTCATAGTAAGCACATCCTTTTTGGTGCAATGACTATGCAAATGAACGTAACCCTGTTGGGTGTGACTCCATCCCATTTCATTTGCTCATAAACTTTTAATGCCTCCATACCACTCCCATGCTTGGCATATGCTACTATCATTATAGTCCAGGTAAACACAGTTCGTTCAGGCATTTTGTCGAAAACTTGGCATGCATCCACAATGCTCCCGCACCTGCCATACATATTTATAAGGGTATTGAGTCGGGGGGTGTTTGGCTTGAATCCAGTTTGGATAATGTGGGAGTGCAACTCCTTTCCCTCTGCTAGATCCTTCTTGTCGATGCACGCCTGCAAGAGACATACATAAGTATAGGAGTCTGCCTGAATGCCTTGCCGGTTCATAATGTGTGGCCATTCTTTCATGAATCCTGCTTTACAGAGTATCCTCAAGTCCCCACAAGTGCCAGAACTCTTCTTGTGAACTCCCCCTTTGACCTCTGTCAAACGAAATGGTGATGGTGGAGGTGATAGCCCTGCAAGTCCCATGTCCAGCAAACACCTGTGGCTGATTTAACTGTGCCATCCTGCATGACTGACAACTTTTGTTACAACCCTTACACTAAAACTACATGATATATTTCCTTAAGAAAGACCTCTTCATGTCAAAAAATGCCCAGAAAATTTTGTACTACAGATCCACAGCAATCTGAACTGTACCAATTCTATCTGCTTGGATTGGAATCCCTGAATTATCAGTGAAATGATGCCCATCGTATTCTCTGCCTCGAGCTCCATCCGCATTACGAGATCGTCCTTGTCCTTGTATCATGGAGGCAAACTCTGCTTGCACCCTAGGAGGATTCGACCAACTCTCAATGTAGGGGACCTCCGTTCTCCACTTATGTCTGAAGTCCGGTGATCTTGGACATTTCTGTGACAAACCCCATGGAACGTGAGCAACTGCCATATAGCTTCTACCACAGTAACAGACCAGGCTTCAAGTACGAGGCTCCAGCATCTTTCTAATAACAACGAACAACCTTGAACAACCTGCTTTCAACACCTCTGACGAGGAAAAACAACCTTTTCATAGCAACATTTCTATTAGGCTTGAGGGCTTTTCAAAAACTGACAGCAAATTGTTGATAATCCAACAACCTGGAGACATTACACTCCACAAACTGCACCGTCAGTCACACCAATCCCACGAAGATAACCTCACCTTCTTACACTTGGTGTCCCACCAATCTGAAGGCTCTGAAAAGAACTCCCAGAGCCGCTCTATGCTCATTGCCTGGCGTGCGCGCAAGAACTGCAAGTAGGGATTCGGTGCTAGAACATGAGCATTGTGCTTTCCAGCATGGTGTCCGTACCAACC
This sequence comes from Takakia lepidozioides, assembly GCA_030704615.1. NCBI lineage: Eukaryota > Viridiplantae > Streptophyta > Takakiopsida > Takakiales > Takakiaceae > Takakia > Takakia lepidozioides. The sequence continues at coordinate 6,845,316 of CM060732.1, read as the reverse complement.
CTTACACCTCAACAACCGAGTTGCCATTGGCTATGCTCGTGCGGAAAATCGCTTTGGACCGAGTTCTATATTCCAATGGATAGGACTTTTATCAACTGCCTCCGAGAGGCTTCATATCCCGCCCTCAAGGTACGACATAGCCAGCGTCCTGCGGCACCTTCAATTGATCATATCTGCGTCCAACTTTCGCAGCATTGAGCAGCACAAGAACATGAGAAATGAACTTCTTGCGCAGGTCGTTTCAACTTTTTGCACTACAAACCAACGTTAATCTCCCCTTCCTAGGCCTGACCTTTCAGTCTCTCCACTTTGTATTAACTTCAAACAGATTGGTGAAGGTGGAGATCGAGGAAACAGGAACGCAGATGAAATGGTTTCCGTGGCTTCAATCCCTGCTGCCAGAATCTGCTCCATTTGGGTTCTCGAAGTCGTTCCCGGGGTTAATTGTGAGCCGTAGGTAGTTTATCGACAGCCATCAATCATTCATCAACGCTCTTGTGCTCAAGAGGATCTGGGCCCTTGGATCGGAGGATCGGACGATCCAAGGTGGTCTTTGTCGGACGGTCTTCTTGAAGAGCGTGTCCTTGCTCTTGTGCCGCCCTGCGATCTCTCTCTATCTGCATGTCTCCTGCCTCTGTTTCTCCTCCTCCTCTCGATGGGTTTTCCTTTTACTTTCGTTCGGGATTTTGCTAGATGATTGTTAGCCTTTTCTGTGCTTGTCACATTGCTAAGCGGGATACAGTGCGGTATGATCCTCTCTCTGATTGGCTTGTGTTTAGGCTAGGACCCTGAGTATGGATTTCGGTATCAATTCAGTTTGTTCTATAGAATTTTCATGACGGCGTGATCACCTTTTTGTCCGTGATGTGATAGGTTCTCGTCATCTATTCTGTCTTGTTTATCAGCCGGATTGTGGTCGTTGGTGGTGTGTGGGAGTAGCTTTGCTTGCTTTTCAGCAGCAATTTTCTATAATGGTCTGCGCTTTTCACTGTTGCAAGCAGTTTTGTCTGTGTCCAACCAGACGTGTTTCCTTCTGTTAGATTGATTGGTTTATGAATGGATCGGCCGTGTCCTTTACTTTGAGCGTTCCCCCTGTTCCTAAGTCTACGTGATCGCTTGTTGCAGGTTAAATGACGCGAACGAACAGTCGGTGGGAGGCCATAAACTTTGTGTGATTCTGAGAGTTCACTCTGGCCGCCCCTGTAAGAACTCGTTCTCGCACCTCTTGGCAGGTGTGGGGGCGAGCTGGCGTCTGCCCAGCCCGTGTTGGACCTCAAAAGGCGAGACATTCTCAGATTTGGAGGGCCTGCCGCATGGTGCAAGGGCTATCTGTAGACTACGGCTAATGTCCCTACAGTGAAGTGGGAAAGTGGGAAGAGCTTTACCGATGTAGACAGTTTCTTTTCTGGGGTCAGGAGGTGACACTCCTCTCCTCCATCTTTCCCTATAGAATTTATTGACCTGACGATCCAGTCTCATTCTGTAGATTCTGAATTCTAGAGTTTGTGCAACAAATGTTCACAAGTTGGTGCGTGGTGTGACCTCCTTGGGGAAAAAACATAAGGTACCATGAGAGGCCTGTCTTTCGAAGGATACAAGAGTTGTTACGCCTGGTATTGTATCTACCTGCAGCTTCATGCCGTGTCTATCTGTGAGATGTGCAAAAGAATTTAGCTTCTGGTAGCGTGGAAGCTATTTGGAAAGTGGTTGGCCTGGAGGAGAAAGCCTTGAAGGATCTGGTGCTCCCATCGAGAAGGCCGAGATAGAGGAGATATGGCAAAGATCACCTTTCTCAAATCCATGTTCAGTCGAAAGACGAAGGTAAAGGTGTCTCACATCTGAAACGGATGTTTTCTGATAATGTGTGATGTCATATTTGTCCTACAGCTTATTGGATTGGCATTTTGGATGTACTATTTTATTACTTATGCTCCATTTGATCAGGAAAACCAGGTTGTGGTTTTTGAGTAGGCATTCTCATTGGGAATATAGAAACACACTTTGGAATACTTGAGATCAGGTCTTTCCCCTCTTGCGGTAGTTGCCTAAATGAACATTCAGGAAGTGTCTGTTATAGGTGTGATTGTTGATGCAGGGTGCAGTGGCTGAAGGGGTAGACACCATGAAGCTTTATGAGGGACATGTCTCAAAGGTACCTCTTGATGTAGAGAAAGCTTGCTCTCATGCACTAGGGGAGAATGATTCAATCCTGGATGTTGAGCTCAAGAGTCCTGGTGGCAGTGTCGCAAAGAAGTTAATTTCTGCTCCTTCCATGTCTGAGTGGGTCAGGGAACGCAATGACTTTGTCTGGTCAGAGCAGAATGACCCCCTCTCTGTTGACAAGGCACATACCTCTGTTGTTTTTGAGTTTGAGATCCTTGATTTAGCTCGGAGCTTCAAGGCAAATAACAGGTTGGGAAACATGTCTGAGAAGGCAATGCTCCTTGATCCTGTGGGGGAAGTGGCATATGAGGGAGGAGATGAGGATGACGGAGTCACAGGTCAGTGCCTTTTTTTGCAGTTTATTGTTTTGTAAGATCAAACTAGGATGGAGATATAGTGGGCAAAGGTGGACTTCTTGATGAGTGTTCTTGCCAGAAATGTTGACCTGCATGCTAAAACCAACCCCCTCCGAAACAGGTGCTCCTGAGGGGAGGGAATGTGTGAGCGATCGGCCTTTCTCTGAAGGGGATATGTATCCTGCCACTGAAGATGGAAGTTTGGGGCACATTGTGGACAATGAGAGTGCCAGATACTACGAAACTCAGTCTTATGGGGCTCCTAGATCTGACATAGTCGATGATCAACACTTTTCAGATGAGGAAATATGTTGCGATTATGTCAGTGATCCAGGTGTCTACAATGCAAAAGACATGGAGTTGGTGCGCAGTCCAATGTTTCTTCCTTGCAGTCAATCTGATCATCAATCACGGGAGATAGATCCTCTTGTTTTGAATGAAACTTGCAGTGAAGGTCGTCTCAGTGATCTGGAGTTCAGTTCTCAACAGTTAGCAAGCACATCAACAGGGCAACATGTGATTGTGGTGTCCTCTGATGCCAGTTCGTCTGCAGATCTCAACACGAAGGATTTGCCTGCCACTCTAAGTAAAGCAGTTCAGGCTGGTCAGGGCAGTCAGCACTCTGAAGTTGCGCTTAGAAATGCTGATGACGTGATTCTGAAGCTAAAGTTTTCTAAGCAAGCTCTTCAGTCGCAGAAGCGCAAACCCTGGTGGAAGGGGTTTCTTGTTACACATCGGAACATCCATGAGGAGGTGAAGGGATTGGTAGCCAGCAGTCCCTTCAATAGACCTTGCATGGGAGAAGTGCCCAATGCTGTCACCAGCTATGGTTTGGATGCGGATTATTGCAGTGGCCATCCTTCTCCAATGTTTTTAAATGAGTTATCCCGACAGGGTTATGAAGTGGAAACTGTGAAAGACTCACTGTTTCTCACAAGTGGTGGAGAAGATGGAGAAATCCAGGAGGTGAGAATTGAGGAAAGTGAAATTGGTAGTGCCAACAGTGTAGTTCGGTCTGAGGTTCTGTGGCCACTCACACCGTCGCCTCCAAGAAAGCTGAGGACCACCGGTAATGTAAAAGAGTCGAAGCCATCCAATCGTGAGAAACCTGACCTCAAGCGTGTCGAAGAGTGGGTGAGCAGTATCGCATCTGTGGCAGGTCCAGTTGATGAGGAGATGGAAGTGAATGGGCAGACAGGTAAAGGGTCGGGCTCGCCTACAGCACCAGCAGCTTCTTTTTTCAGCATGAGATCATTGCCAGGTAACCAGCTGCATTTAGATGGAATTGCTCTATTGGAGCATAAGGATCCCCATGGTGATACAGTTTTGGAGAGAGATGCTGAAATGGCAAGTTTGATTGCCCGGTCTGTTAATCCCTTATCAACAGTGGCGCATTTCTCTGGTGTGGGATTGAGAATTGTTCCACCTCTAGGACCGTTCAACGGCTTGAAGACCCTTAACCTTTCAGCGAACTCCATAGGTGAGCTCCCAACTCTAGTATTGATGCAACCAGGGTCATCCTGCTTGTTGCAAGCTGTCTGTCTTGATATTGTTGTTCCTCCAGTTATGAGATTACCCCACATAAGTGGCACTCTGCTATGTCCTACATTGTTCATATTTGTTGACGGTGAAATGTGCATTACAGTAACTTATTTGATAGACGGTGATTTGCTCTTCCTTGAGTTGAACTGCACATTTTGGAGAGGTTGCCACTTAGACAAATAAACTCTCTGTGGTGAAGCATCCAATCTAACATGCCATTTACATCATAAATATTTGGTGAAACATTTATTGGTTGCAGTTTTCACTTGGTATTTTCATTCCTTGTGTACATCTGACTCTGAGGTGGTGGTGTATGCAGTGCGTATTGTTCCTGAATCTCTACCAAAGAGCCTGCATTCACTGGATCTGTCTCATAACAAACTCACAGCAATTGAAGGGTTGCGAGAACTCACCCGTCTTCGTATCCTAAACTTATCTCATAACCGCATTTCTCGGATTGGACATGGTATTTTCTTTCTTATTTCTATTGTAGTTGTCTAGAGAGAATTATGTTGCCTGTTTAGAGTGTTTGACCTGGAATAGACAAGCTGAGCCCTAAGTGTGAATGTGTACTAGAGGGGTCATGTGGCATATGGTGTATTAGTATGGTGTATAGGAATAGGTTCAGTGTATCCTGGTAGTTCTAGGTTAACCTAAGGGCAACAAGTTTGCATGGACGAGATGGAGGGGTCCATTTGGTGGTTCCAAACATAAGTCGGGTGAAGCAATTCATTGTAATCTAATTTGTGGCAAGTTGGTCCCCAGCTTTGTTGACTTGAGACTTGTGGTGAGGTAGGCTTGCATGGCTGGCTGGTCCTGTTAGGCTTTCACAACTATTTTCTGCTCTCTGACTAATTCTTTTATTGCTCTATTTTTGCAACGGCCTGCATTGATCACTATATGGCTCATGTAACCAATGCCGGATATAGAGTTAAAAGGTTGTATAGATGTAGACAACTGGGCTCATTGCTTTTCTTGGATGTGTTGTCCAGGATTGGCTAGCTGCACTTCTCTTAGAGAACTCCATCTGGCAGGAAACAAGATCAGTGAGGTTGAAGGGCTCCATCGCCTGTTGAAACTGAGCTTCTTGGATCTGAGCTTCAACAAGCTGACCACGCCTAAGTCCATCGGCCAGCTTGCTGCAAACTACAACTCTCTGCAGGCAATTAATCTCCTAGGGAATGCACTTCACAGCAACCTTGGGGATGAACCTCTCCGAAAACTGGTTGTTGGGCTGGTGCCTCACATCCTGTACTTCAACAAACAAGCTATGAAGGCTGTCTCTGCAAGAGATGCTGCAGTTGACAGTGTGGCTCGAGCTGCCTTGGGCTCTGGAAGAGCAAATAAGACTTCAAGTAAGACTCCCAAACGAGGGGGATCAAGTTTGTTGCCAGTTGGCTCCATGTCCTCTCATCAAAGAAGCCACAGTGGGGGAAAGGGGAGTAAGGTAGGGTCAGGGGCCGACCGGTCAAACGGCAATAAGGGTCGGGGTCCGTCAGAGGAGGTTTTTTCCCATATGCATCATCACCATACCCACCAGCATCGCCTGCCTCCCAGGGCACTTGCTACTGCTAAGGAGCACCCTGGGTTGAGCCATTCTGCACTTTTCTCACCCACACAAAATTACAGTCCGCAGCTACATGGAGACGCACGTAGTGTGACCCCAACATTTCAAAACCGTGTTCATCGCATCAGAAGTGATGGATCACTCTATGAGCATGGGTTGGGAGGTTCTCACAGCTTGTCTCCACTGAAACCCTGAGCTGTGGTGGGGAAGATTGGGAAGGATAGTCATATCTGTTAAATAGCAGAGATGGGAATGTCAAATCACAGTGAGAAAGAGACATAGGGAGAAACAGAAAGAGGTTGGCCCATTACTACTTATGGAATGGATGTGACCATGGCACTTGACAAGTTAATGCTCTTCATGATTGAACCCCTAGAGAAGTTCCACTTGTAGCCATTGTACCTGAAACCTTTGTTCTTTTGTGTATGGGCTCCCCAAATCAAGGCCACAAGGAAGTAGACTTGCTTCCTTGTAAGAGGCTAAGTGTGAAGCATGAGGTCACATTCCTGTGTGTGCTCATTGTGGTGGTGTGTGTTTGTACTTGCAGCTTGAATAATTCTGAAATAAATGGTTTTATTGAATATTACTCAGATGTGTAGGGTCAACATGTCTCTCTGTTGCTGTTGTTGGTTCTTTTGGGACTCTAGAGTCTATTGATTGTCCTGTTGTGAGGTATGTTGGTGCCAACTGGGGAACTATATGAGGGTCTTCGAGTCCCTTTAAATGCTCGGTTATGACTTCATGCCAATATTTGCTTCTATCTTACCCCTTCGGACCATGTTAAAAAATGCACCATCTATCTGTGACCCTGTACCCTTTATCGGCGCCAGGCTCGCAAACTCCGCAAAACGCAAAGTCTTGGAGATCACTGGCCCATGGGCCATGATAGGGCTATTCAAGGTCAACATGGACGGCAAACCTCAGCAAACCTCCACATTCCAGCCATCTGTAGCCCTAGATTGACATTGATAGCAAACCTCCACGTTCCAGCCACCTCTAGCCCTGGAATGAAGAAGTGGACATTGTTTCCTTCTCAAGTTGGTTAATGGAATGAGGGTCAGGTTCATATAACTTTATGGGCTTAATAAATTAAGTCTTGCTTATTTTCTTTTCTTTGAATCATATATACAGGTTGAAATTGGGTAGCCAATGATATCACGTAATTGCAGCAATAGATGCAATTCATGTGACCAAGGGCTCCATGGCACACAAGCCGGTCATAGCTAGCGACCTCCACGCTTCCATGGACTAGGTTAGCATTCGAGAGGAGCCCCTGCTACCGGATATAGCAGGGAGCCAGGACCTACCGAGCCGCGTTAGCGGCGAGGTGTCATGGCGACCTGCTATATCCGGTGGCATGGGCTCCTCTCGAGCGCTACCGGACATAACTGGTTTTTAGGGCAGCGAGTGAGTCAGTTTACCCTTGTACGTACCTACCACCTACGTACCTACCTCCTCGTTCCTACCTAGACTCTCGCGTTTCATCGAGAGGTTGTCATTTTTCGGTCCCAATATGGATGTGGCTTGATTTTATTGCAAGCGTGTGAGCTGACAGGTACAGCCCGCGAGGTACAGCCGGGGAACCCCGCTCCGGCAGCCTCGTCGGTGAGCTGGACGCCCCATGTCAAATCATCCCCACCCCCCTCCGCCCCCGCCCGCCCGCCCGCCTGCCCGGGACCCAGGACCCCTGACCCCCGCCCCACCGCTGGCCACGCGGCGCCCACAACACCGCCCGATCTCCAGCCACGTGGCGGCCCCCGCTCTGGATCCCCTCACTAGGTTGATCCCCCATCCAGTGCCGGAGTGATCCCCCACCCCCATCTCCAGCCACGTGGCGCTCCCCAAACCGTCGATCCCCTCCCCATCCATCCAACCTCAATTAAATGGATGATGTCGGTCATCCGCCCCTCACCCCCCCCCCCGCCATCCTCCCGTGGAGGGGATGGATGGATGAAGGGCGGATGACAGTGACAGGCCACGTGCCGCCCACCCGCCGTCAATCCCCTATTCCCATCGACGGCCCGATCCCCCGAGACGTCGCCACTCCCCCGACGTGCCTTGATCCCCCTTCCGAACCGGAAGTGATCCCCCAACCCTAATCGCGCGCCACGTGCTACTCCTCCGAACCGTCGATCCCCTCTGCATCCATCCAACCTCACAAATAATGGATGTTGTGTGTCATCCGCCCCTCATCCCCCCGCCATCCTCCCGTGCAGGGGATGGACGACGGCCGGATGAGGGGCCGATGACACTGACAGGCCAGTGCCGCTCCCCCCGCCGTTGATCCCCTCTTCCCATCGACGGCCCGATCCCCGGAGACGTCCCCCCCCCCCCCCCCCCTCGGTTGATCCCCCGTCCAATGCGGTGACTGATGCCCCTCCATCCATCGGCCGGCACATGGCGCTCCCCCCGCCACCGATCCCCTCGTCCCATCCACGGCGCGATCCCCCGAGACGTCGCCACTCCCCAGACCTGGCTTGATCCCCCCTCCGGACCGGGAGTGATCCCCCACCCCTAATCGCCCGCCACGTGCTGCTCCCCCGAACCGTCGATCCCCTGCGCTTCCATCCAACCTCAAAACAATGGGTCATCCGCCCCCATCCTCCCGCGCAGGGGATGGACGACGGCCGGATGAAGGCCCATGACACTGACACGCCGCGTGGCGCTCCCCCCGCCGTCGATCCCCTCGTCCCATCGACGACGCGATCCCCCGGGCCCTCACTGGTCCCCCCCCCCCGGTTGCTCCCCCGTCTAATGCGGTTACTGATCCCCCTCCAGCCATCGGCCGCCACGTGGTGCTCCCCTGAACCGCGGATCCCCTGCGCATCCATCCAACCTCAAAATTGGGTCATCCGCGGTCCCCCCGCATTTGATCCCGGCCTCCCATCCATGTGGCAATCCCCCGGGCCGCTCCCCCCTGCCTCGGTTGATCCCCCGTCCAAACCGGGAATTGATCCCCCTCTCGTCTTCTACCACCACGTGGCGGTCTCCGTAGCCGTCGATCCCCTTGTCTGATCCAAGACGTGATCCCCGAGCTGTCGCCCCCCCACCCGCCTCGGTTGATCCCCCGCCCCCGCCATGCCACGTGTCTTCCCACCCTCGACCCCCCCACCGGCGCGTCAACGGCGGAACAGGGGATCGTCCCCCCTATGGCGGTCCCCTCTCCGTTCATCCCCACACCACCTGGCGTGATCCCCCATCCTCCCCCCCCCCCCCCCCCGTCCGCGATCCCCCTTCCACGTGTCAAGTGTCTGGGCTATTTGCACGTGGCTATCATTCTGTTCATCTGTGTCGTCTTCCCCCATCCAACGGCCATGCACGTCCCCCGCCATTTTGGTCTGCGAGATGAACGGAGTGGATGTATTGAAATTTAGGGTTTCCGGCTGCTCGCAGATTTGATCCTCTTTGCGCTCATGTATGCTGCACTTGTGCGTGTAGTTTGCTATTGTGTACTGTTTCTACATGACGCGTGTGGTCTGCTGCTGTGTACTGTTCCTGCAGGGGTGCGGGGCATCATGACTGGATCTTCAGAGTTGCGCACGTCATTCCTTCTATCACAGCTGCGTGGCACGTTGCAAATCCCCCCGGATGGTTCCTTCAACCACAAGTCGCTTATATGGACTCCAATTATTTCAAGTGGAGGTGGACATTGTGTGAATACGGATGTTGCGGTCATTCCTTGGACCAGGATTGATGATTTTGTGAGAGGGGAGGAAGAAAGGGCAGAGGCGCCCACTCACTTCAACAAAACGGTGCCTAAAAAGGGAAAGCATGAGGAGGGCGAGCTCTTAGCTCCAAGGGCCAATAGTTGCTCTCTTGTGATAAAGTCCGCCTTCACCTTTGTGGTTTCTAGATGGTCTCTGTGTGTTCTTTGTAATGGCATGCTGCTTGTTTGCATTGTTTGCTCTTCTATTTTGTCAAAATGCTATGCTCTCTTGCTTCGAGTATTCCACTCTGCCGACATAGCTCTTATCATTGTTCAGGTTCCATTGTTCTTATGGACCTGAGGACAAGCGCAAAAATGTAGTATCTGTCACTAAACATTCTTTGAAGAGAAGGAACGGCAGGAGAGGGTGTGTGCTGGATGCTTCATCGCCTTCTTACAACAACCACAAAAGGCCGAGATGGAAGAAAGTCGTTCAGGGAGAGTCCATCAAGAGGGGTTGCCTTTGTCAGTTTAGGATTGGACGATGCTACCTGGATCCTTCTCTTGCTGTCATAACATACTACAACAAAAATCATGTTGATGGATGTGACAAGGTTTGCCATGGCCACATTGACCTTCAAGTAACACCCGTTTCGCACATGCACCTCACCTTAGTGAAGAGGTTAAGATGTGGATAACGGATAGCATACGTGTTGGGTTGTCGCCTGCTGAAATCATGGCCCAACATGAACAACAGGTATTTGACAGCAAGGTCAATGGAGAGAAGTGGTGTCATGATGATGTTGTGCTTGAGCATGACATTAGAAACATCATGGACAAGCTTGCATGTGAGACTTTCAAGCGACATAAGGACGAGGGGACCAGTCTGAAGATGTGGAAGGAGGCCCAGCCCCAAAGTGTTTTCTTCTATCAAGAGGACACGCCCGATGCCCGTGCTGGAGGAACACGGCGCGGCAATGTCGACCTCAAATTTGCCATTGGCATTCAAACAAAATTTCAGAAAAAAACAATGCTCGAAATGGGTGACAAACGAATCGTCTCTTGTGATGTGTCCTTCGGAATCAATGAACACAAGGTGTGTGGAATCGACGGCGTGGACTCCTGGGAGCATGAGAGCGGAGAGCAGTGGCATAGGGGGAGCATAGCCTTATCCGATGTGTAGGGGATCACGACACTGGGTCATCACCAGTGACCTATTAATCCCCCTATCGGATTCGACACCACGCCTGCCTCAGCCCATTAGGGGACCAGACACATGGGCCAAGTTACTCCATTATGTATACTGCTCTGTATATGTTGGGACCATTTTGGGACCATGACGTGTACTTGTGTGATTCGAAGTGAGGGGTGCGCCGGCAGGAGGGAAGACAACTTAGCAAATGCATGCCTTGGGGGGTTATAGAGAGGAATGATGGAGGGATGGTCTCCTTCCAGGGGATCATGGCATAGCCCATAGGGGGGATCACATAATACTAAAATGAGAACAGAAGGGGTTACAAGGTTCGGGGTTCACCTCCTGTGATTTCTTGTCATTTATTTCAGTAAAATATTTCGCCTATTTTAAAAAAAAAAATACTTACATTGCACATTTTTGTCTTTGTGTGCAGTATGCCATGTATACTCTTATGGTCTTCGACATTTGGCTGAACGGCATCCCTGTTGCATACATAATATCTTCAAAAAACAATACCAACGATTTGTCAAGTTGGATGTTGGCTCTTCGTCAAAGGCTCCGAGCCGATCAGCCGGATTGGCGTCCCAACGCATTCATTGTGGACGATGCCGATGCTGAGATTAACGCCATTCGGTTTATTTGCAACCCCTCCCCCTTATCAATGAACTTCCATTGCCTTGTCTGCTTCTGCATGAGGAGGGCACAGAGAGGGGACCAGTCACAATGTTTCTTAGCGGGGGATCCGTGTAGAGGGGACCATGACTGTAGGGTTGTATGGGGGATCAGTGAAAGGGGATCGATTATGGGATCAGTGATCAAGGGACCAGGAGACTGAGGGTACCAGGGGATCAGGAGCAGCAGATGTTAGATCCGACAATGATCGAGGGTCCAGGGGTCAAAGGTTGCATGGGGGGATAAGTGAAAGGGGATCAATTATGGGATCGGTGATCAGGGACTTGGGACACTCAGGGTACCAGGGGATCAGGACCAGCAGATCTTAGATCCGACAATGTGATTTTTATCGGCCTTCGATTGGCCATAGGAGGGCTCATGTATTCCCCTTTCATTGCCTTCACCGGATCTGCATGAGGGGTTCAGTAAAAGGGGATCAGGGGTTCAGTGAAAGGGGATCACGGGATCACGGGTAGGGGAGCACTTATCAGAGAATCATACTTGTATCTGATTTTGTGGTGGTCCTGTTGTGGTATTGTAGTGGTCTTGCTAATGCGGTTTTGTGGATAGTTCAAGCATACGTTCCCAGGGGTGCCGGTTTTCCTGTGCCTTTGGCATGTTCGAAGGGCCTGGCTGAGGAATGCCATCGAGAAGATCAAGGATGCCCAATTAAGGGCCGATGTCTTGCAAGGTATGGGGGACATCATGTACAATAAAGGTGGTCCCATTGGTGACTCTTCGCAGGCCTGGGCTATGTTTCAATTGTATGACTTACAAACAAAGTATCCCGCAACTGAACTGTTCTTCTTGTATATCCACAAATGGTGGATCCCAAAAGTGGACATGTGGTTGTTGGAGCTCAAAATATCCCACATGCCGGACAAGATACGAATGTTGGAATTGAAGCGTACCATGCCAACCTGAAGAGGCGCTTGTTTCAAACAAGACAGAAAATGGACGGGCATCGACTGGATTGGTTGGTCTACATCCTAACAGGTAGCCTCCTCACACATTATTGGTACATTTTGACCTTGAAAGCTGAAGGTTTCATTCACAACTCTAGGATGGAGCATTTTGTGCAAAATGCGGTGTGGATGGCTGGGCAGATATCGGAATCCAACGTGGAATTGCCCCAGCACACGGGGGATCCTGCGAAAATAAAAAGCATGTCTTCTCCAGGCACTGTATACAATATATACAGTCGAGCATCCGAGTGGGCTTGTTGTGACTGCCCTAACGCCATGGAAGGGAACCTATGCAAGCACCAAGTGAAGGTGTTCAAGATGTTGCGGCCACATGTACCAAAGGGTTTAATTGTCCGAACTTGTGTAACACGACTTGGGACACTCAATGGGGGCATGGCCAAGCTGCTCGACCTTGATCCCCTATCCGCTGCGGAGCCTCCGTGTGACACAGATCCCATGTGTGGCATTGATCCCCCTGTACCAGAACGGTTCCTGCTGGCAATGTCTTGGGTGAGCAGCTGCCCCGCCATGAATCGGAGGCAACTGTCATGAAGGCCATCGCAGAGGAGATGCGCGGTTTGGAAGTCTGTGTGAAAGGTAACATGGCCCTTCAGAACCATCTTTTGAGTGACCTTCGTGTCACATGAGGAAAGCTAGCGCAAATGGCCACACGCATGGCTGCGGGTCTTCTCCACCCACATCTTGTTAGAAGGTTTGAACGTGTTCAGGATGGATCGGGAATGAGTTTGAAGAGAAGAAAGGATTGGGTAGAGGTTTTTATGTCACGGAAATCAAGACATCTTGGATCAAAAAGAGTCTCAGCAGTCCCTCCATCTTCGTCTATTTTGCATGCACTTCGTCAAGTTGGGCGTCCCAGATTGAAGGGTTGAGAGCAAGCAGGTTTATGCTCTCGTGCTCCCATTCAGATTGCTGATTTCCCTGAGATTGCATTCTCATCGAAACATTTGGTATCAAACAATTTCTCATAATTCAAAATGACTGAAGCTATGTTCAGTGACCCATGTGTTGTGTGATTCACAATGGAATGAAAGAGATGTGGATGATCATCCACCTTTTATTGCAATTGAGTCTGTATGCATGCATTTGCAGTGATGTGCAAAACACAAATTACCGTGCACTATTATGTTTAGCCTTTAAATTAACACTCATGAATTCCAATACTGAAAAACGGTTGCCACCAGTCTGTAGTGTGTTCCCTCCAACCATTTTTGCATTGCAAGCACATTGCTCCCCTCCTCCCATCATCCCCCTCTTCGTGTAGTGCTTCGGCCTCTGCTCCCCTGAGCTTGCAGAGGTTCCCTCATCCCCCTCATCCCCCTTCTCAGCACAGGTGGCCCCCTCACACCCATGCTTCCCGACGTTGTGCTCAGCTCCCCGTGATCCCCTTCACATTCAGTGCTCCCCCTCATCCCCCGATCCCCTGCGGCTTTGCAATGGACTGATATGCCCGGTCCCCTTCACCGTGCACTGCTCCCCCATGTATCACCCAAAGAGTTCGCTCAACAAGGCAGTGCGGCTGTCATCCGGCGGGGCAATTATTGAAGCCAGCGCCTTGTGTTCAGTGACCCATGATGTTTTGTGAGATTCACAGTGGTATGAGAGACATTTGTGGTGACCTCGGTGGGAACCATTTGGATTCCCATAGTGTATATACCATATCGGACACCGTATATGTGGTTTTGAAAGCCATTCTATCTCATAACCATTATACATTCGCTTCCAACGTGAAGTCACCAGTTCAAAGTTCTCCATTTGAAAAGGAGGATACCATTGCATTTGCAAGGCAGTGCACCATAAAACCGATGCTTCAGTATCATCGACCCTTTCAGAGAGCAAATGACACTGTCTTGGACTAAAGCGAAAGTTTGTGGGCTCTGGGTCATCTTCCGACTCTCGGCTCTCGGCCATTGTTGGGCAAATTTCACATTTTGCTTTGGAGTTTATTTTCAGTTTTTGTTGCATGCTTATGCACCACTTGTACACGCAAGGGATGTGACCTTTCATAGCGCAAGACATGGACATGACCTTTCACAACTTGCCCCTTCACACGCGACTTTTCACCCGTTATCCCCCAATCGTCCTACTTCCCTGATCCCCCGATCCCCCGATTCAAAACATGCCGTCCCTCATCCCCTCACCCCGTGCTCCCCTCATCCCCTCATCCCCCGTCCAGCTCCCGACGTTCCCTCCCTGATCCCCTCATCTCCCGCCCTGTTCCCCGATCCCCTGGTCTCCCCGCCCGCTCCCCCTAGTTCCCTCATCCCTTGATCTCCCCACCCGTCCCCCTGGTTCCCTGATCCCCTCATCTCCCGGCCGGTTCCCCTGCTTCCCTGATCCCCTGATCTACCCACCCATTCCCCTGGTTCCCTGATCCCCTATTCTCCCCACCCGTTCCTGATCCCCCGATCTCCCCGCCTGTCCCCCTAGTTCCCTGATACCCTGATCTCTCCCCCCCTCACCCCTTGATCCCCTTAAACAGCACAGTGGACGCCAAAGAAGGCACAAAGGGATTACAAAGAACTGGACAAGCTTCATTTTTTTTTGGTGGGGAATGGAGATACAATAGCTACGTTCTCAGCATCTGAGGCATGCACATGCGACAGTCTACGCTGCAAATCAGCATCATCCCAATTATCCACTATCCATCCACAAAGAAAATCCTACTTTGATACTGCGTACTCATATGTAAACCAATCTGCTGTAAAAGTTGCCCCCCATTTTTTTGTGATTTTGGTCTCCAAGTATTTTTGTATGAAAGTCATTACAAAGTAGCCACACTCCCAGCCGCTTGGTTGTTGTGGCACCTCAGGTTCCAGCCACTCCCATGCCATTATTTCCTTCCAAAGTACTGAGTCCGGTTCGGCTTTGTATAGGTATGCTCTAAAAGTGCGAAGACGCGTTTCAAAGGCAAGTCGGCTATGGGATCTGAATGATGTCATGGAATTCAGATGAACAAACTTGGACTTATCAAAAACCATCAAACTCCAATGGCCCCTGCAGAACGCACATATGTTTGAGGCCAGACACCACTAATGCTTTCCATTCTCCAAATCAAATCAAAGTCGGTCAAAGCTGCAAAATAGGAGGATTGCGGGATGTACCCAGTGCACAAGGGGATGAACCATGTCTGAACCTTATATGGATCCTTCACCAGGCACTTCTCAGCCACCCAAACCTTTGGAAATCCTGTGAAGGTCGTCCTTGGACGCACCCTCCAAAGACGTCCATATCAGTGTGTCCATCACAGCCCACCAGCAACGATTACTCCCTCCAGGGATAGCTGCAAAATATTGGCATACAAAAACACCCCCCCATCTCCGGCTTCCCCCATACAATTTTGACAACCATAGATAATCCCATGAACCCAGAATGGACTCATGTGGAGTGCCTTTGAAGAAAATAAGGGAGCCCTTATCCTCTAGGAGCTTTTCCCTCAGTCTATTCTGGTTTCTGCATTTAACACAAGTTCACGAAGTCAGCTAGGTAGGCAATTAACTGTTAAGGGTGTTTTCAAGCAACCATATCATCCCCGTATCATGCGTATAAGCCCTGCTGAATGTACTCACCATGAATTTGGTCCCCCCTTGGTCGTTGGAAGCCCTGGCCCACTTACTTAGTGACTTCTGGCCGACCAGATTTCGCCTTCCGTTTCTTCCCTGTTCTGGTGATAGCTTTACTTTCCCCCTCCGATGTACGGTTCTCCTCCCTCCCCCGCATCGTCACCTTGATTTTTGTGGCACGCTTCGGCTCCCCCTCATCCTTTGGGGGTCTTTGCTTCCCCTTGCCGATCCCCTCTCCGGTCTGCTCCCCCTTGCCCTTCATCTTGTTAGAGGACTGTCTGGGATTTAGACAGTTTTACGGGTTCTGGGGGGTACCCTTAATTTTGCGCAGACCTACGGGTGGTAGACTCAGACCAACACAGGCCTTAGGGGTGACGGACACAGACCTTAGGGGTGGTAGACAGGCACACACAGTCAACAGTCATAGGCTTACACAGCCTATCCACCAGTCACAGTCTGACACAGCCTAACACAGTCTGACACAGCCTCACACAGCCAGTCACAGCCTGACACAGCTTGACACAGCCAGTCACAACCCGACAAAGTCACAGCCCGACACAACTTGGCACAGCCCATCGCAGCGTTCACAGGGAATGGTTATCATTGGCAGGGAACGACTGTGTGGGAACGACATATGCAGAGGGAACGTGCGTTCTGTCTTGGATGACAGTTAGTTAGTTAGGTGGTTAGAACAGCTTGCAGGTAGAATAGGCAGAGTAGCAACATGGAAGGGGTCACTTTGGGACGTCACGGGCACTTGAGGGATCACTTCTTGGACGTCACGGGGGAGATCACGATCTGGGAACGCAGGGATGGAGATTACATAGAGGAGGAGATACGACGAGATGATGCTTGATACATGCAAGCTGTAGAGATGCACTGTAGAACAAATTAGAGGCACCATGGCTTCGGCCTGATACATGATAGATATTAATATGATTCCTATTTCATATTCACACCGTGTAGAGAGATATGAGTGAAGTTGTGGAATGAATGCTTGAGTAGATGGAACATGGTAGATTGCAGAAGCAATCTGATACTTAATCATAGACAATAAGGAAACTTGCTAACATGAATGCGAGAGGGAATACAAATAGGAAGCACCCCCATGATACACTAGCTGTAGGTCATGACTGATTGTTCTGAGCGGGCTGAGTACTTAGAGATTTCCAACTCTCCTATCTTGGAGTTTCCACCTCGGATAGCTAAGGGATGGGTGAGTAAAAGTCGCTCGACATTTGGCGACCATACTGGGGAACTGAGTCAAGAACAACCAGATGTGATAGGCATCTGGTGGGATCATGGTGGATGGAGAATCAAGGAATTCGATGTGAATCAAATTCCCTGTGAAACTGAGAAAGAAAGATTGTCCAAACAATTCTTTCAGAGGTTTTTGGAATTGCCAGACGGTTGCAAGGAAAACATTCTTAAGAGAGTGCATGATGCTGATCCAGAGTGGGGTCTGGAGAAATGAGTGATAAAGATTTATCAAGTGGCCTGTAAAGGAAGAGCTAGATGGTTGCCAACACTGGTTTATGTGATAGCGTTGCTATCCATTAAACGAGTGGAGTTTGAAGGCTGGGAGGAACGGAAAGTGAATGGTTTTACTCATATGCATGCAGAGCTTGTACTGGTAAAGAATTGGATTCCTAAGGATATCTTGTGGATCAAACTTACACCAAGAATAGCTTTTCAGACCTGTTTGCCATATGGTTATATGGTAACGGAGCCTTCTAGTATAGCCAAGGGTGCATTAAAGCTTGAAAGAAATCCAGGCATATACAAGAGATACTACAGGAGAGAGTTTTGGTTATTGCCTCATTAAAGATATGAAAGACATGGGACATGAGTGATGAAAGGGAAGCTAGACTTCACAGATATTCAGCAAAAGAGAAAGTTATTTGAAAGCTAATTATCCATATCTCTGGGAGAGAGGAATAGACATAGGGGAATCATCTGGACCTCTCACACCATTAAGGCCAGAGAGTACATCACCCATACCGGAAGAACCAGATTTGGATGCCACTCCTTCTTATTCTTTACAAGAAAGATTAAGGGATTTGGTACAGGAAGAAGATCAGCCACGAGGGGAAAGATCTGAGGTACATCCCTGGGTTAAAGATTTGACAGAAATCTTTGATCAGAGTTGGCATGGAACACCAAGAGCAGGAACTCCAGTTTCTGAAACACAAGACAAAGATGTGGCAGAGCCAACGGAGAGTTCAGACTCTCCAACACCACTGCAGTTGAGTTATATGAGTGAGGAAGAAGAAATCTAAGAGAAGAACTTGGAAGATGAAGAGTATGAAGAAGTAGACCCAATAGTTGAGATTGAGACTATAACCAGGACATCCCAACCTGTTGGACCTAGATCAAGTGGAGCACTTGGATCATAGGCCAACACAGGTGTCGGCTCAGGGGGATCAGGCGGGCAGCTTGGATCTGGCTCTAGGGGGAAAGGGAGTGTGGGAAGTAATGCAACTGGAGCTGAGGGTACTGCAAGTACAGGGGGGCCAGTAGCAAGGGGGGCTACTATTTCATGAGCGGCATGAGCAGACCATTGTGAGTCCACGGAAATAGGGTTAGGAGGCACGGAAATAGGGTCATGTGAAGTTGGAATGTGGCACGAGTGGACTTGAAATGCAACATTTGCTTGGAGTTATGAAGACCTGAAGGGAATACCCCCTGAAATATGCCAGCACAAGATTGAGTCGGAACCAGGTTCCGTACCAATCAAACAGACAAGATACAGGATGAATCCCAACTATGCACAGAAGGTTGGAGAGGAGATAAAGAAGCTGGCTGAGGCTAAGTTTATATACCTGATAGAGTATACAACTTGGCTATCACCCATCGTGATATTTCCCAAAAAGAATGGCAAACTGAGAGTTTGTGTGAACTATAAGAAGTTGAATGATTGTACAAAGAAAGATCCATTTCCTTTGCCATTCACAAAAGCTGTACTGGACATTGTGGCAGGCCATGAGATGTACTCATTCATGGATGGCTTTAGTGGATATAACCAAGTACAAGTAGCTGAAGAGGATCAGGGAAAGACAACTTTCATTACTGCTTGGGGTGTTTATGCATACAAAGTCATGCCTTTTGGACTTTGTAATGCACCAGCAACTTTCCAGAGAGTGATAAATGAATCTTTCCATGAGTACTTGGATGATTTCATGCAAGTGTTCTTAGATGACTTCTGTGTGTATAGCTCTAAGAATGAGCACTTGCAGAAGTTGGAGTTATATTTGGCCAGATGCAGGATGAGAGGTCTTGGGCTGAATCCAGAAAAATGTACTTTATGTGTGAACTTAGGAGTTCTTTTGGGACACATTGTGTGTAAAAAATGACTGCTTGTAGATCCTAGAAAGACAGAGGCTATTAAAGCCTCACCACCACCAAATAATGTTAAGGCTCTAAGGAGGTTTAACAAAGAGATGCTGGGAAGAGTCAATGCCAATAAGTTGAAGGGGTACAGTGGTATCCATGACAAACCATTGCAGCATGATCTGCATGTTGAAACGCAGAAGCAGTCACGGGCTACGCCAGTGATACCAACAGAGTATGGAGCACTTGTCGCTAGGCCGAGCGTATATGACCAGGGCGGGCTTACAGGCATGACACAGCCTACCACGGCGCGACACAGCCTATCACAACCCATCACGGCGCGACACAGCCTATCACAGCCCAACACAGGGTCACACAGCCTATCACAGCTCAACACAAGGTCACACAGCCTATCACAACCTACCACAGCGTGTCACAGCCTATCACAGCTTACCACAATATGACACAGCCTGTCACAGCTCAACACAGCTTACTGGGGTTACACAATCCATAGGATCAGTGACAGGTGGACGTGGGTTAACATCCGGAGAGTGGCCGGCGGAAAAGTGGACGGAGGCACGTTTAAAAATAGACACGTGGACGCCAGGGCGAGACACACAGCCGGACATGAAGTGCAAAGCCAAGTGTCATCAAGGAAGAAGACAAAATTGGCCGTCAAAGTACCTACCCGGCACATTAACTTATTATGGGCCCATTAATGCATACAGGGAAAGGGTAACGGAACCCTTTAAAAGTACCGAAAAGCAAAATCCATGTCACATGTGCTATCCTAGTGGACAGTCTAGAGTGGAAAATCCATGGAAGGAAATTAAATCTAAAATCCAGTCACAGCAGTTACAGCCAATCATAAGCCAGAAGCAGGATCAAGAAATTGGAGGGATTTTAAGCGCAAGAGTCGGCGTCGTTCCAAGTAACGGGCGTCTCGACGGGACAGACCATCAATGCTATAGCTTTGAAGCTATGGAGGAACTTACAGACTATACGCTCGCGATACTACTTACGCAGTGGCACGGGGATAGAAGAACAGAGAGTATCTTTTCTCTTAATCGATGCTTGCAAGCCCCACAGGCTTACAAGAAATTACCCATAGCATTTTGTGGCATCCATACGTTTATGCTTTGTGCCTTACAGGCATTTCTTCAATTGTTACAGCCAAAACCTTTCTGTGGGTCTAGAATGAAGAGAGTGAGAGGAATGGAAGAAATCAGGGTGAAGAGCACCACAATCCTGCAGAAACAAACGATTGCTACTCCACAGGCGGTACAGTTACTGAAGGAGCTGCGATTAGAAGGATTGCAAAGCAAAGATTGGACATTGCACCATAGGCAGTACATGTTACAATTCTTGCAGAACCTTGAGCCTAGGACAGGGGTAACAACGGTGAAGGGAGTTGAATTAGAAATTATTCCCCTATACCTACAACAATTGTTTGAATTGCCATCAGGTCAGGTGCATGTGGAGGAGCACAGGGCAAGACTGCAAATAGGGGACTTATTCCAAGAAGGGAGTTTCTTTAAAACTCAGGGTTATGCTTGTACCAAGGCCGTGTACCCAGGGCTAAGGGAGGTAGGCCAGGTATTGAACGTTCTGTTTGCCATGAAACAGAACCAACAGTATTTGAGCAGATCCTTCACAGAGGAAATACTCAAAGCCCTGAGAGGAGAAGAGGTCGCTTGGGCGGACATAATGTACAACGGACTGGTAGAGGAGATGAAGAGATTACAAGGCACTGCCGCAAAATCTCCTATCATAGTGTCTGGGCCAATCATTGCTCAAATTATTCTAGACTCGTGCATACTTGATGCGAGAAAAAAGAAGGAGATGGGAATGTTTGAGACAGCAACCACTGCCATAGAAGAGCAAGGCTGTTCATAGGGTGAAGGGGGATTGGCATAGCATCAACAGCCTAAGAGACAGAGGAAAGCAATCACATTAGAAGCACAACCATTGGCTACGAGACAGCCAGAGGAAGAAGTTACTCATACTCTTGTGCAAGAGGGGGCACAACAGCACAGAGAGATGTGGGTACAAACAACGCAACTTGTGGAGAGAGAACAGGAGGTTACTTCAGTATCACAGCCATCATAGCCAGATGATCGGCTTGTCACAGAGTTACCACAAGTTGTCCATGCAGTTCCACCACAAATAATTGATTTGGAGAAAGAATGGTTAGATATCCCCACTACAGAACATGTGGTGGCAGAAATTGAGAAGGGGGACCTTCTCTATGAAAATTCTGGCTTGGTCAGGGAAACAATGATTGCAGAGGTGCAGCGGTTGTCCAGGGGAAACCCTGCTGTGCATATAATACACATACCTGTGACGGAGGTACCACAGGTAGAATGTCAAGACACTGCAGCACCTGTGACAGATGAAGTGGTTCAGGAAGAAAATCTGGTTGGGCAATGGCCTGAATGGTTCGTGAGGCATCACAATGTTGAGGATCAGGGAGAACAGCAACAAGCTCACCATGATGACCCTCAATAGGCCATGCTTATGAGTTCCATAAGCAGGACACTTAATTTGTTGGGCACTTATGTCAAATCCCATGTTCCAACTACCCAATTGGCAGCTTTGAGGGAGGAACTCAGGAAGGAGTTTGAGGCTCGACTTGCCACTGAGTGTGCAAACAAGGTCGATGAGGAGGTTGCTCTCAAGATACAGCAAGACTTAGAGAGTACATAAGCTACTTTACAATTGGCCAAGGAACAATTGATTGAGGCAGGCCTCGCGCAAGACCAGTTGCACGAAGCACATAAGCAACAGCTATACCAAATGCAGGTGAAGCATGAAAGCAAGTTGCAAGAAGTGAATGCACTACATACGGAGTTGCAGACAGTGCATGACTGGATGGCCATACAATGTGCTACACTCACAACTACGCTTGAGCAAACTACATTAGAAGTTAACAGCCAAGCGGAAAGATGTATAAAGGCACAGGCAGATAATGTCGAGCAGACAAAACTCATTATTGATATGAAGAATACAATCTGTCGCAATGAGAATACTTTCAAGCAATACATGCAAGTTGAAGCTGACCAAGAGAGGTACATTCTGGAATTGCAACAAACGGTCATGGCCAATAGAAATGAACTCTCTGTCACTAACAAGGCTTGGAAGAAAGCCAATAATCTGCTTGCTGCCTATGCGAGTTTGGTTGAACCTCATGCGAAGTGCATGGAGGCTTTACAACAGTAGTTAGATATGTACAAACTCAGAGAGGAGCAGACTCTCAGAGGTACCACAACCAACTTGGTGGATAACCACGTTCTGCAGGTCTGGTTAGCGCAAGGACCGGTGGAAGGCAAAGCACCACAGAAGCTCACCCAAGGCGAGAGGAATGAGCTCAGACTGCAGGTGCAGAACATTGCCACAACTACTATAGACAATGTCTATAGTAGGATAGCGGAGTTACAGGAAGATGTAGACGGCCTTCAAACTCAGGTGGAGGACCTCACTTCAAATATCGACAAGAGAGTCTTTGTATCTGAGGAGCAGCTGATGGCTTCTTATTTACAAGCCAGAACTCTAGCTTTTCAGTCTTCTTCGCAGGGGTTGCAGGAGATGCCAATGGTACAAGAGCCAGTGCTACCAATACCACAACAAGTGACTGTGCCACTAGCTGACCCAATTGTTACTACAGCCACACCACAGCCGCCACAACCTGAGGTATGGGGGGATGCTACTTTCAACCCACCTAAAACTCCTGCTGCATGGGAGTACAGTCGGGCTATGATTATGCTCTTCAACCAAATTCCAATTGTGTTGGATTTGGCTTGGAAGGAATTTAGTCCTCCACGGTCGTTGGCACATTACTATCAAATCATGCGCGTTTGGCTGCCAGTGGCAACTAGGACTAAAGTTCTTCCGAACAATCGACCCATTGAGGATCATCACTTTGCGAGGTATTGGCATGAGGCAAGTACCATGTTGAAGGAATTAATTGTCTTCCAAGTTGTACATGGATTCATTTATACAAAGACCAAAGAGGTAGCAAGTATTGTCATGGGCTGCGGGCTATACTACACTGCTTGTTTTCTGGCACGTTATCACATTGAACAGCAGAAGATGCAATCGCGCTTTCTGAGTTATTCCAATGGGGATCATTGGGACTTACCTTCAATGCCACCTCATATGTACCTCTATGATGCAAAGGTGATGATGGAAAAGGATTCCCAACTTCATTCCTGGTTTAATGCGGCCTGGAACAATTTGTCAACACAGAAATTCGGGCCTGACGATATTTTCTTTAAGGGCCATGAGGCATGGAAAAACTTGCACAATTCACAAGTCATTGGTACACCACTCACCTAGACAGACAAGGAGTTCAGGGTCTTCACCAATTTTGCAATTCAGCGCTTACAACAAGTTTTACAGTTTAAACTTCCAGACATGGAGGGACCACATTGTATGCCCCAGAGGATTCCACAAAAAGTTTGGCCGTTAAAACACCTGAGAGGCAATGAGGATTCTGATACTACTGGTTCTTCAGCGGACTCTTTTGACATGGCAGAGGACTATGCAATTCAGATGGCAGAGAAGAAGCGACGGGGGTCTCCTATGCCTGAAAGATTACCTCGATATCAGCCAAAAGAGGGACTGACATATCCAGGTAGTGTTCAATCATCTCCCTCAACCAGTGACAGGACACGGGCTCGCACACGGAGTCCTTCACGAGACTCTCAACGTCACAAGGGTGCTCGCTCACAATGGTTTGCTAATCCCAAACAGTAAACCGTGAGGACACGGCTTTTTGAGAGGAGGAGGGGTAAATGTTAGAGGGCTGCTTGGGACTTAGATGCTTTACGGGATCTATGGGGTACCCTTAATTTTTACACAGACTGAGACCAATAGGAGCCTTAGGGGTGACAGCAACAGGCTTTAGGGGGGAGATACACAGCCTGTCACAGTCCAACACAGCCAGTCACAGCCAACACAGCCCGTCACAGCTTCGCACAGCCAACACAGCCCGACACAGCCGTCACAGTCCGACACAGCCGTCACAGTCCGACACAGCCAGTCACAGCCAACACAGCCCGTCACAGTCCGACACAGCCGACACAGCCGACATAGTCCGATACAACCGCCACAGCTTCGCACAGCCCTACACAGTCCGACACAGTTAGTCACAGCCCGCCACAGCCTGATACAGCCAGTCACAGCTCGGCACAGCTGGGGAACAGTTATCATTGGCAGGGAACGACGGTGGGGGAACGACATCTGAAAAAGGAACGTGTACTACAGGGATGACGGTTAGTTAGGAAAGCGGTTAGAACAGCTTGTAGGTAGAAAAAGCGAAGAGCGGGGAGGTCGAGGAATCACTACTTCTTGGAGGACTTCTGGCATCACTGCTGGGGGGGGAAATGAAGCGGAGAGCGCATCTCTGAGTAGAAAGAGGAAGAGCACGGAGTAGGATGAGAACGATCTGTTGATGCTTGATGAATGCAAGCAGTAGAGTTGTAATGTAGAGCAGATTAGAGACTCCATGGCTTCAGCCTGATACTTGATAGATATTAATCTGATACATACTTCATACTCACACTTTGTAGAGAGACCTGAGTGAAGCTGTGGAATCAACGGATGGAACTTGATAGATTTCTGAAGCAAACTGATACTTAATTGCAGATAGTAAGGTAACTCGCTAACATGAATGTGGGAAGGAGTACAAATAGGAAACAACCCCATGATACACTAGCTGTAGGTCATGACTGATTGTTCTGAGTGGGCTGAGTGCTTAGAGATTTCCAGCTCTTCTATCTTGGAGTTCCCACCTCGGATAGCGAAGGGATGGGTGAGTAAAAGCCGCGTGACAAGAAGAGGCAGGGGCAGCAGAGACAGTGAGGGCAGCAGAGTATTCCCTTGGGGAGTCTAAAAGAAGATTGTGAGGCAGAACAATATGAGAGGGGATGGGATTGACATCAACTTCCGCAATGGGTGAGTAGAAACCTGCCGTTGGAGATTCCACTTGAAAAGTCTCTGTCTGAGGCGCTTGAGGGTCTTCAACCTGTGAGGGTGTTGGCAACGTCATCTGCGATGCATGGTGGGACAACTGCGATAAATTGAAGGCGTCAACGTCGATGTGGGAAAGGTGAGGGGCATATGGTGACACTCGTTGCTCATGTAGTTCATGTCTTCTCGCCAACAACACCTTGTTTGCTTGCAAGACCTCCTCCATGGCATTTTGAACTCCAACATCAGCTGCCTCAGCCTCACCTATCACATAGACAAGCGCTTGTGTCTTAGCTTTGACCCCCGTGATCCCCTGACCCCCGATCCCCGACTGTAAAGTCTGCTCCCCCATTTATATATTCCAATTCTGATCTTCACAATGACAGACTCTTGGAGAGAAAAAGCATGCACAAGCTCAAAAGATTCACGTAGCGTCCCAAATCAATGTGCTCCCGCCTAAACAGTAGATCCTCCCAGGCCCTGGCTGCACGTCGTAGGCCTTCGGCATCGTTGCCCTTGCACCACAAAGTTGAAAGTGGGCCGTTTCCGTTGCTGCAAATTCATGAAACGCTCGGGCACGCACCATGCAAAGAAATGCTCGGCAGGAGTCAACGATCTGCATTTTGTCCTGCATTGTACCATATCTAAGCTGTCCCTCTGCCAGGAGCACTTCTTTTAACATACTTTCCTGATTCTGAAAATTCCCAAACGTCCGCCAACCTCCATGCAAGAACAGTCCAAATCCATGATATGGCAGTTTGTGAGCAGTCTGCGGTGCAAAAAGCATCATGATATGACTGTGGCAGATGCCATGCCTTAAATCGGCCAAAAGATACAAGTGTGAAACAGGGGGTCGAGGGTCCATGGTAGAAAAAACTTGGAGGGGAACAGGGACCAGAGGCAGTCGGGCTGGACATTGATGTTTCAGCCAGGAGACAATGGCATCAGATCCCTCGGCAGTTCTTAGGAGAGGGAATTCAGGAAGCAGACGTCGAACGTCCTGCTCCTCCAGCAATAGTTCAACAATATGAAACTGGAGATCTAGAGATGAGGGGGGAGCAGAAGAGGAGGGAGCAGCAGAGGGGGGAGCAGACCTGAAAGAAGTCGAGGGAGCAGCAGAGGCGGGGGCGGGGGGGGGGGGGGGGGGAGGGGTAGACGATGAAGGGGGAGCAGAGACAGGCATGATGGGGGAAACAACATTCACCGGACAGGAGGGTGTTACGAATGGAGTACTCTTCTTCCCCACAAGATAGCTCTCAAAATCTTCCAACTCTAGCCCAATGGGTAGAGCACAGGGAACGCCGTCTTTGCAGGTGCTCCATGCCCCCACTGATTTCCGCATAGCCTCAATTTCTCCCGCGGAAGCATTGATCTGCAGGCAAAAATGCAACACAGAATCAGCATTTACAAACTGGGGGCAATTCTGGGAAAATATTGGGGGGAGCAGATAAACTGAAAATGAGATCGGGGGGTGAAGGAACCTGTTCTTGTAGAAGCCATCTTCTCCAGCGGCGTTCAGCCCTCTCCACTCGCATTGCAAATCCTCCACTCCATGCGAAATTCACAAATGCATCCCAGGATCTTTCATCATTCTGGTTAGCAAAATTGGAAGGGAGAAGTCCATGTTGCAGGAGTATAAATGTTCCAGGAGGAGTGATCGGGTGCGGTGTGTCGTGGTCGACGTCCATGGCCCCATCCCCTACAGGAGGCCCCGAGCTGGCAAGCTGCTCCCCCTTGTCTTGATGAGTAGTCTGCTCCCCCACATGTCCGTGTCTTCGCTGTTTTCCGGACTGGCCCCCCTGACTTTGAGACCGATCCCCCCCATGTCCGATCCCCCCCATTTCTGTTGTTGGCTGCTCACGGTTGTAGGGATACTTTTTCTTTGGCTTTCTACTCCAAGTGACAGCAAGTTCAGTGTTAGAGGACTGCCAGGGACTTAGGCACTTTTATGAGTTGTGTGGGGTCTGGGACTTAGACATTTTTATGGGTTCCAAAGGGTACCCTTATTTTTTACATAGACCAGTCACAGCCCGTCACAGTCACACAGCCAATCACAGCTTAACACAGCCGACACAGCCCGTCACAGTCACACAGCCAGTCACAGCTTAACACAGCCGACACAGCCTGACACAGTCGCACAGCCAGTCACGGCTCGACACAGCCCGACACAGCCGCCACAGCTTCGCACAGCCCTACAAAGCCCGACACAGCCAGTCACAGCCCGCCACAACCTGATACAGCCAGTCACAGCTCGGCACAACTGGGGAACAATTACCATTGGCAGGGAACGACTGTGGGGGAACGACATCTGAAAAATGAACGTGTACTACAGAGATAACGGTTAGTTAGGAAAGCGGTTAGAACGGCTAGTAAGGAGATAAAGCGGGAAGCGGGGACATCGGGGGGGATCACTTCTGGGGGAAGAGGATCACTTCTGGAAGGACTTCGGGGGGGATCACAACTTGGAAAGGAAGCGGAGAGCGCATCTCTGAGCAGAAAGAGGGAGAGCACGGAGTAGGAGGAGAACGATCTGTTGATACTTGCTGAATGCAAGAAGTAGAGTTGTAATGTAGAGCAGAATAGAGACACCATGGCTTCAGCCTGATACTTGATAGATATTAATCTGATACATACTTCATACTCACACTTTGTAGAGAGACCTGAGTGAAGCTGTGGAATGAATGGATGGAACTTGATAGATTTCTGAAACAAACTGATACTTAATTGCAAATAGTAAGGTAACTCGCTAACATGAATGCGGGAAGGAGTACAAATAGGAAACAACCCCATGATACACTAGCTGTAGGTCATGACTGATTGTTCTGAGCGGGCTGAGTGCTTAGAGATTTCCAACTCTTCTATCTTGGAGTTCCCACCTCGGATAGCGAAGGGATGGGTGAGTAAAAGCCGCGTAACATTTGGCGACCATACTGGGGAACTGGGACATGAACAACCAGATGTGACAGGCATCTGGTGGGATCATGGTGGATGGAGAATTAAAGAATTTGATGTGAATCAAATTCCCTGTGAAACTGAGAAGGAAAGATTGTCCAAACGATTCTTTCAGAGGTTCTTGGAATTGCCAGACGGTTGTAAAGAAAACATTCTTAAGAGAGTGCATGATGCTGACCCTGAATGGGGTCTGGAGAAAGGAGTGATAAAGATTTATCAGGTGGCCTGTAGAGGAAGAGCACGTTGGCACTGGTTTATGTGATAGCATTGCTATCCATTAAGCAAGTAGAGTTTGAAGGCTGGGAGGAAAGAAAGGTGAATGTTTATACTCATATGCATGAAGAGCTTGTACTGGTAAAGAATTGGATTCCAAAGGATATTTTGTGGATCAAACGCACACCAAGAACAGCTTTCCAGACTTGTTTACCATATGGGTATATGGTAACGGAGACTTTTAGTATATCCAGAGGAACATTGAAGCTTGAGAGAAACCTAGGCATATACGAGAGATATTACAGAAGATAGTTTTGGTTATTGCCACATTAAAAGAAATTAAACACATGGGACATGAGTGATGAAAGACAAGCTAGACTCCAGAGATATTCAGCAAAAAGAGAAAGCTATCTGAAAGCTAATTATCCATATCTTTGGGAGAGAGGAATAGACATAGGGGAATCATCTGGACCTCTCACACCATTAAGATCAGAGAGTACATCACCCATACCGGAAGAACTAGAGTTGGATGCCACTCCTTCTTTTTCTTTGCAAGAAAGATTAAGGGAATTGGTACGGGAAGAAGATCAATCATGAGGTGAAAGATCTGAGGTACATCCCTGGATAAAAGATTTGACAGAAATCTTTGATAAGAGTTGGCATGGAACACCAAAAGCAGGAACTCCAGTTTCTGAAGCGGAAGGTGAAGAAGGAGGAGAGGATGTGGCAGAACCAACGGAGAGTTCAGACTCTCCAACACCATTGCAGTTGAGTTACATGAGTGAAGAAGAAACCCAAGGGCAGAACTTGGAGGATGAAAATAGAGAGAAGAAATTGGAAGAGGAAGAGTATGAAGAAGTAGACCCAACAGCTGAGGTTGAGACTACAACCAGGACATCCCAACCCGTTGGACCTGGATCAAGTGGAGCACTTGGATCACAGGCCAACGAAGGTGTCGGCTCAGGGGGATCAGGCGGGCTGCCTGGATATGGCTCTCGGGGGACGGGGAGTGTGGGAAGTAGTGCAACTGGAGCTGGGAATACTGTGAATATCGTGGGGCCAGTAGCAGGGAGTGCTCAGGGGCCACCACTTGGTGGAAGATCCACCACAACAACAACAGGTCCTGAAGGACCAGCACCAGCAAGGGTGCAAGCACCTGTCAGTGGGCAGAAGGTAGGGCCACAGATGGCGTTACAACCAACACGGGCAAAACCACCTTTTCCAATATATTCAGGAAAAGGGGATCCCGATGTACACATTAGCCAATTTGAGCACATGTGTATAGTGAACAATGAGAATGGCGATGATGCCAAGATGAGATTGTTTCCTTGTTCACTTATCAAGAAAGCAAGTGAATGGTATGCAAGATTCTCTGATAATCATTTCCTAACCTGGAATGGCTTGAATACAGCATTCTGAAATAGGTTCAGGACAAGTAAAACTGAGGATGAAGTGTATGGAAGTTTACAACAATTAAAGCAAAAGAAGCATGAAACTGTTGAGGAGTATATGGAAAAGATGGAATTGATGATGAAAAAGCTGGCTATTGTACCAGCACCAGGTTTACAGAAGACTTGGTTTGTGAGTGGACTAAGACCAGAGTTGCAGAAGAAAGTGGATATGTTACCCCATAATACAGTGGAGGAGGCATTTGAAACGGCAAACAGAATTGAGCAATTGGGAATGCTCAGGAGAGAGAAAAGGGATGATGAGGACTCTGAGGATGAGTCAGATGAAGAAGAAGAGCAAGAACTGAAAAGGAAGAGTAAGAGAAAGGAGAAGTTGAAGAGGGATAACTATGAGAAAAGATTAGAAGAAATCTTGAAGAAGTATGCCACAGAGGCTGCAACACATTGGAGGAAGGGTGTTTGGTGTGCAAAGTGCCAGAATGAAGGCCATACCACCACTGAATGCCACATGAAGGAGAAACATTGTACTATCTGTAAAATGGATAACCATTATACTGAGAATTGTCACTACAACAGAAGGACAGCTGCAAGAGAACGTAGGCAAGTAAGGGTGCATCAAGTGCAGCCCCAACCAAGAAGAAACAATGATCAGGACCACTATGGTAGGCCTGGTGGTTATAACAATGGCATGGAAGGAGAGGTAATTCAAGAAGGAATTACCCAGGAAATTCCAGAGGCAACTATCAGGGTAATCCAAGGGGGAATGACCAGCCAGGGAATCAGGATTACAGAAATAATCCAAGAGCAGACCAAGGGCGAGGACCCAATGGTGAAGAACTGTGTTACTATTGTAATCAGCCAAGACATCGCAAGGCAGCCTGTTCATTCTGGATTAGACACCAGAATGAGATGAGAGCTCCTCTGAATGAGGGCCCAGTGGTGGCAGCTCACATGGTTAGGCCATGTGTTGTACCAGAAGTAAGTACAATGATAGTAACAAGAAGCAAAGCCAAACAAATACCTCCAGTAGTTGAGGAAGATGATGATAATGAAGGTGGCAGTGATATGCCTGAAGATGATGAGGCTTGGAGAGATGAGAAGGAACTGCACAAGGAAGTGGCAGATACCATAAGGGAAATGCAGAAGAGTACTGATATTCCTGTGGCAGACTCCTCTGATTCTGATGGAGAAGAAGAAGTGAGTGAGGATGAAAGGAGGAAAGAAGTTGCAGACATGCAAAGTAATGAAGGGACTTTGGCTGAAGTAATATGCCAGACCAAAGTAGAGATTACCATTGGACAGCTATTGGCTGTGGCACCTTATTGTAGACATAGGCTGTATCAAGCAATCAATCGAATTGCCCACGAGACAGGAAACACAGACTTGAACAGCACGGTGACCAGTTATAATGTGAAGCCGGAAGGACGAGAAACAGTCATGGACTTTGATGATTCTATGCCAGTAATCCAATTGAGAATTGGAAACACGGAACTAACTGATGTACTGATAGATGGAGGCTCTGGAGTAAATATCATGACAGACCAATTAAGAAAGAAGCTTGGTCTAAGTAACATGAAACCAGCCCCATTTACAGTAACAATGGCAGATCAAAGGAGTGTACAGCCATTGGGATTGATAAGAGGAGTTAAGATACAGATACAGAAGATGATCTTTATGATCACAGTAACTGTGTTGAAGATGGATGTAGTCATGGAGGCTTACTCTTTATTATTGGGACGTCCGTGGCTGGAACAGGCCAGGGTATTCCATGACTGGAATTCTCAGTTACTAACCGTGCATAATGGGATGCACGAGATACAAATTACCACAAAGAAATCTAGTAGATTACTTGCTACGAGAAGACCTCGAGGGATCAGAGAGTATGACTGGAGGGGAGGACTGGATGAGGAGCAGGAAGCTACCCTGTTTGCTGCACACCCAGAGTGGGAGCAGGTTGCAGAGATGCGGCTGGAAGGCCTAAGTTGTTTAAGAGGTATCTGCTGTGGTGTAGTGTCACCAACACCAATTGAAGAGGAAACCAACAGTTACCCATCACATTTCTATGAAGAAAGAGAAGGAGAAATGGAAATCCTAGAGGAACCATCCACTGTGAGTTTACAGGATGAAGTGGTGACTGGTTGGACAATCACAGCTGATGAGCAGGTGAGGGAAGTGAATGTGGGAACTAAAGAGGAACCGAGGATGGTGAAGGTAGGAGCTGATTTGGAGCCAGAATTCTTTGAAGAAGCTAAAGTTTGTTCATCAAATACAGAGATGTATTTGCTTGGAGCTACGAGGATCTAAAAGGGATACCACCTGAGATCTGTCAGCATAAGATTGAACTGGAATCAGGGTCAGTACCAATCAAGCAGGTGAGGTATAGAATGAATCCCAACTATGCACAGAAGGTTGGAGAAGAGATCAAGAAGTTGGCTGAGGCTAAGTTGCGCTCTACGGCGTTTGTGATTCTCTTGCGACGAACGTCTTGCATACAATGCGTACAGGGGGTTTTCTTCTTCTTGTTGTTCTTCTTTTGTTGTTCTTTCTTGTTTTCCTCTTTTTTGTCTATTGTTTGTTGTTTTGAAAGCTGAAGTAGAGGATTGGCGTAGGCTGCACCAATCCCATGTACAGGGGGATGAGGATCTGTAACTATAGTAGCTTTCGCATATTAACCTTCAGCCTCAACTTCATGTTTGCTTTTTCATACTACTTACCTTGCTAGATTGATATGTAAACATCTGTGTGTTGCAAAATCGAACATGGTTACATATCGAGTAGCTGAATAGGATTGATGGAGGTTGCAGAGTCCAAGATGGTTGTATACCGGCCAGCTCATAATGCATGCACTTATAGGGATTTTTTTTTCGACCTAGCATGGTGTTTTACTCGTCCTACACAACGGTCTCTTCTCATGTTCCCTGCCCTTGCAGTTTTGGTCCCCTTCCTCTCATGAGTTGTCTCCCTCCCTCAATCCCTCACTTGCAAAACCCCAAACATCCAATCCCTCCCGAGTTTCTGCTCCCCCACTGTCTGGTCCCCCCCCCGCCGCTCCCCCTATCTTTTCTGCCCACGTGTCACCTCCCTGACCACAGAATCGCCATGCATGTCACCTCCAGTACTCTTCGCACTTGTCTGCTCCCCTCTACTAACATCCCCCCACGTGTTTGGTCCCCCTACTTTGATCCCCATGTTCTAACACTGCCTAGGGGTTCGCTCCCCCTTCACATCTCCCCATGCCTGCTCCCCCTTATGACCACCCAGATCTCCCCACGTGTCGGCATCAGTGATCCCCAGTTTAGTGTTGTCGCTACGTGTCCCTCAACTGTTCCCCTGCTCCCCCACGTGCCCGCTCCCCTAGGTACATTGCACGTGCGGAATGTCTTCCTCGCGAAGCGACTCTTCGGTGGCGGCTCTTCGTTGTGGTTTTTCAGCTGCTCTACTCATATCCTCTTTGCTGTCTATGCGTTGTGTTTTCCTTTTGTTCGTTGCAATCTGTGTGCTCTTCCTTGTTTTCTCTGGCTTCTGTTCCTTGCTTTATCTTTTGTGTATTTCGGCGTCGTGTGCTCGTTGCCGATGGCGAAGACTAGGCCTAAGGTTGTTCCCCCGGAGAATGGTATGCTGGTTTTTTGGCACAAGCCTAAGAAAAGGGATGAGGTTCCTTTCTGGTATACGCCAACTAAGTGGGAGGAGATGATAGTGGAGGCAGAGGCGGACCTCAGAGTTCGTGATGGCGCGAAACAAAGGAATCCCTATAAGTGCAAGTTTTGTGGGCGGCCCATGAAGGATAAGGTTAGGTTGAATAGGCATGTCATTGATGGGGAGGGTTGTCCTTGGTTGAACATGGTGGATGGTTGGGACGAGGTTGAGTTGCCACTAAAACCCTGGCCCGCTGCCGAGTTCCCGAAGCAGGTTACTCATTTTGTGGAGAGGTTGAGAGGGTGTACAAACCCTGAAGCGCGGCGTGTACCAGGAGACGACGTGTCCCCTATTGATCAACAGCAGCAGCCCAGAGGCGCAAGAAAACGGAAGCCTGATGCGCCTGCAGCTTCACAAGTGGCTGCCCCTGTGAAGAGGACTAGCCGTAGTGGGTCCGACACCGATTTTGAACGCACCAAACCAAAGAAGCCCGGCAAAAAGGTTAAGATTGTTACTACTTTACCCTCCGCCCATGAGAGACAAGCCAAAGTGCGGCCTGAATGTCGCGCGGCTTTTACTTACCCATCTCTTCGCTATCCGAGGTGGGAACTCCAAGATAGAAGAGTTGGAAATCTCTAAGCACTCGGCCCGCTCAGAACAATCAGTCATGACCTACAGCTAGTGTATCATGGGGTTGTTTCCTATTTGTACTCCTTCCCGCATTCATGTTAGCGAGTTACCTTACTATCTGTAATTAAGTATCACTTTGCTTAAGAAATCTATCAAGTTCCATCCATTCATTCCACAGCTTCACTCAGGTCTCTCTACACAGTGTGAGTATGAAGTATGTATCAGATTAATATCTATCAAGTATCAGGCTGAAGCCATGGTGTCTCTATTCTGCTCTACATTACAACTCTACTTCTTGCATTCAGCAAGTATCAACAAATCGTTCTCCTCCTACTCCGTGCTCTCTCTCTTTCTACTCAGAGATGCGCTCTCCGCTTCCTTTCCAAGTTGTGATCCCCCCCCAAGGCCTTCCAGAAGTGATCCTCTTCCCCCAGAAGTGATCCCCCCCGATGTCCCCGCTTCCCGCTTTATCTCTTTACTAGCCGTTCTAACCGCTTTCCTAACTAACCATTATCTCTGTAGTACACGTTCCTTTTTCAGATGTCGTTCCCCCACAGTCGATCCCTGCCAATGGTAACTGTTCCCCAGTTGTGCCGAGCTGTGACTGGCTGTATCAGGCTGTGGCGGGCTGTGACTGGCTGTGTCGGGCTGTGTCGGGCTGTGTCGGGCTGTGTCGAGCTGTGACTGGCTGTGCGACTGTGTCGGGCTGTGTCAGCTGTGTTAAGCTGTGACTGGCTGTGTGACTGTGACGGGCTGTGTCGGCTGTGTTAAGCTGTGACTGGCTCTGTGACTGTGACGGGCTGTGACTGGTCTATGTAAAAAATAAGGGTACCCTTTGGAACCCATAAAAATGTCTAAGTCCCAGACCCCACATAACTCATAAAAGTGCCTTAAGTCCCTGGCAGTCCTCTAACATTACCCCTTCCCCTCTCAAAAAGCCGTGTCCTCACGGTTTACTGTTTGGGATTAGCAAACCTTTGTGAGCGAGCACCCTTCTGACGTTGAGAGTCTCGTGAAGGACTCTGTGTGCGAGCCCGAGGTCTGTCACTGGTTGACGGAGATGATTGAACACTACCTGGATATGTCAGTCCCTCTGGAGGCTGATATCGAGGTAATCTTTTAGGCATAGGAGACCCCCGTTGCTTCTTCTCTGCCATCTGAATTGCATAGTCCTCTGCCATGTCAAAAGAGTCCGCTGAAGAAACAGTAGTATCAGAATCCTCGTCCCCCCTGAGGTGTTTTAACGGTCAAACTCTAACTGGAATTCTCTGGGGCATACAATGTTGTCCCACCATGTCTGGAAGTTTAAACTGTAAAACTTGTTGTAAGCGCTGAATTGTAAAATTGGTGAAGACCCTGAGCTCCTTGTCTGTCCAGGTGAGTGGGGTACCAATGACTTGTGAATTGTGCAAGTTTTTCCATGCCTCATGTCCCTTAAAGAAAATATCGTCAGGGCCGAATTTCTGTGTTGACAAATTGTTCCAGGCCGCATGAAACCATGAACGAATCTGAGAATCATTTTGCATCATAACTTTTGCCGCATATAGGTACATATGAGGTGGCACTGAAGGTAAGACCCAATGATCCCCACTGGAATAACTCAGATTGCGCGTTTGCATCTTCTGTTGCTCAATGTGATAACGTGCCAGAAAACAAGCAGCGTAGTATAACCCGCAGCCCATGACAATACTTGCTACCTCTTTGGTCTTGGTATAAATGAATCCATGTACAACTTGGAAGGCAATTAATTCCTTCAACATGGTACTTGCCTCATGCCAATACTGCGCAAAGTGATGATCTTCAATTGATCGATTGTTCGGAAGAACTTTAGTCCTAGTTGCCACTGGCAGCCAAATGCGCATGATTTGATAGTAATGTGCCAACGACTGCGGAGGACTAAATTCCTTCCAAGCCAAATCCAACACAATGGGAATTTGGTTGAAGGGCATAATCATAGCCCGACTGTGCTCCCGTGCAGCAGGAGTTTTAGGTGGGTTGAAAGTAGCATCCCCCCATACCTCAGGTTGTGGCGGCTGTGGTGTGGCTGTAGTAACAATTGGGTCAGCTAGTGGCACAGTCACTTGTTGTGGTATTGGTAGCACTGGCTCTTGTACCATTGGCATCTCCTGCAACCCCTGCGAAGAAGACTGAAAAGCTAGAGTTCTGGCTTGTAAATAAGAAGCCATCAGCTGCTCCTCAGATACAAAGATTCTCTTGTCGATATTTGAAGTGAGGTCCTCCCCCTGAGTTTGAAGGCCGTCTATATCTTCCTGTAACTCCGCTATCCTACTATAGACATTGTCTATAGTAGTTGTGGCAATGTTCTGCATCTGCAGTCTGAGCTCATTCCTCTCGCCTTGGGTGAGCTTCTGTGGTGCTTTGCCTTCCACCGGTCCTTGTGCTAACCAGACCTGCAGAAGTGGTTATCCACCAAGTTGCTTGTGGCACCCCTGAGAGTCTATTCCTCTGTGAGCCTGTACACATCTATCTGCTGCTGTAAAGCCTCCATGCGCTTTGCATGAGGTTCAACCAAATTCGCATATGCAGCAGCCAGATTATTGGCTTCCTTCCGAGCCTTGTTAGCCACAGAGAGAGGTCTCACCTGGACAGAAATGCGGTGACGCATTTCCGGTCTCGAAAGTTTGAAGGTCTCACATGGATGGAAATGCGGCACCACATTTCCGTAGCACAGCTCCAGGCCCCATATACAAAACCGAAATGCGGCGCCGCATTTCCGTTCTAGAATGTCGGAAGGTGCGACTCGGACGGAAATGCGGTGCCTTTCTGTTCCCGTTGCGCACGATTTTCAGTCAGAACGGAAATGCGGTACCGCATTTCCGTTCTGTAGAGTATTAAGGTCTGACGCTGGCGGAAATGCTGTGCCGCATTTTCGTTCCACAGCTCCATGCCTCACATACAAAACGGAAATGCGCGCCGCATTTCCGTTTTGGAATGTCGGAAGGTGCGACTCCGACGGAAATGCGGTACCGCATTTCAGTTCCGATGTTTCAGGATATTTCATCAGAACGGAAATGCGGTGCCGCATTTCCGTTCTGGAATGTTGGGAGGTGCGACTCGGATGGAAATGCGCTGCCGCATTTCAGTTCCGATGGTTCACGATTTTCAGTCAGAACGGAAATGCGGTACCGCATTTCCGTTCTGGATAGTATGAATGTCTCAAGCGGTCGGAATCGCACTCGGCTCCATGCATCAGATACAAAATGGAAATGCGGCGCCGCATTTCCGTTCTGGAATGTCGGAAAGTGCGACTCCGACAGAAATGCGGTGCCGAATTTCTGTTCCCGTTGTTCATAATTCTCAATCAGAACGGAAATGCGGTACCGCATTTCCGTTCCACCTTCACATACCGTGCTTGTTGGATGGAAATGCGGTACCGCATTTCCGTTATGGAGAGTATGAATGTCTTTTAAGGACGGAAATGTGTTGCAGCATTTCTATCCCTCAGCTCCATGCATCAGATACAAAATGGAAATGCGGCGCCGCATTTCCGTTCTGGAATGTCGGAAAAGTGCGACTCGGACGGAAATGCGGTACCGCATTTCCGTTCCACCTTCACATACCGTGCTTGCTGGATGGAAATGCGTTACCGCATTTCCGTTCTGGAGAGTATAAAGGTTTCCCCCGGACGGAAACTCGGTGCCGCATTTCCGTCGCTCTGGTGCATGACCAAGAAGCAATACGGAAATGCGGTGCCGTATTTCCGTCCACCAGCAATCGAAAGAATCACTCGGGACGGGAAATCGGGACTCAATGGGTTGCATTGTTCCGAAACAACATTGCGGCCAGTCTTGATGAGCACAACTTGGTTGTCTGACCGTTTTAACTAACAGTCCTGGCACTTGTCAGTGCGAACGTTCTTGTCTGCACCGAGAATACTGCTGGATCCACCCTCAGGAGAAACTGTCAGGAGATGTTGTTAGAGGAATGTCGGGGACTTAGACACTTATACGGGATCTGTAGGGTACCCTTAATTTTTGCACAGACTGAGACCAACAGGAGCCTTAGGGGTGACAGCAGCGCACTGTAGAGGGGGGTTACACAGTCGTCACAGTCGACACAGCCAACACAGCCCGTCACAGTCGTCACAGCCAACACAGCCCGTCACAGTCGTCACAGCAGACACAGCCGACACAGCCAACACAGCCCGTCACAGTCGTCACAGCAGACACAGCGACACAGCCAACACAGCCCGTCACAGTCGTCACAACAGACACAGTCGTCACAGCCGACACGACACAGCCAGCACAGCCACACAGCCAGTCACAGCCCGACACAACCAAACACAGTCGCACAGCAGTCACAGCCCGTCACAGTTTCACACAGCCAGTCACAGCTTGTTGACACAGCTGTCACGATCATAGGGACGAAGAGTAGGACAGGGAACGACTGTGGGGAACAACACCTGCGAAGGGAACATGTTAGTTCACAGACGACGGTTAGTGAGGGAAACGGGTTAGAAACCACGGATAGGAGATAAAGGGGAAAACGGGGAATCGAGGGTATCATTCGGAGGAGGACTTCTTGGTCAGGAGGAGAGGGGAGATCGGGCAAAGATGAAGAACGGAAGTGAAGATAGAGAGATGATGAGTAGATGCTTGATATATGCAAGGCTGTAATGATATTGTAGAGTAGATTAGATACACAATGGCTTCGGCCTGATACCTGATAAATCATAATCGGATACTTTTACGATACAATCACACTGTGTAGAGAGATCTGAGTGAAGCTGTGAAATGAATGGATGAGTTGATGGAATCAAATGATTGATAAAGCAAACTGATACTTAATTATCAAGGGTAAGATAGCTAACATGAATACCAAAAGGGGGAAACAAATAGGAAACACCCCCATGATACACTAGCTGTAGGTCATGACTGATTGTTTGAGCGGGCTGAGTACTTAGAGATTTTCAACTCTTCTATCTTGGAGTTTCCGCCTCGAATAGCGAAGGGATGGGTGAGGAAAAGCCGCGCGACATTTGGCGACCATACTGGGGAACTGAGTCATGAACAACCAGATGTGACAGGCATCTGGTGGGATCATGGTGGTTGGACCATTAAAGAATTTGAAGTGAATCATGTGGAACGAAGGAAGAAAGATTGTCCAAACAATTCTTTCAAAGGTTCTTGGAATTGCAAGACGGTTGTAAAGAAAATATTCTTAAGCGAGTGCATGATGCTGATCCAGAATGGGTCTGGAGAAAGGAGTGATAAAGATTATCAGGTAGCCTCTAGAGGAAGAGCACGTTGGTTACCAACATTGGTTTATGTGATAGCATTGCTATCCATTAAACGAGTAGAGTTTGAAGGCTCGAAGAAAGAAAGGTGAAGTTTTATACATATGCATGAGAGCTTGTACTGGTAAAGAATTGGATTCCAAAGGATATTTTGTGGATCAAACTCACACCAAGAACAGCTTTTCAGACTGTTTGCCATATGGTTATATGGTAACGGAGACTTCAAGTATAGCCAAGGGTGCATTGAAGCTTGAAAGAAACCCAGGCATATACGAGAGATATTACAGAAGAGAGTTTTGGTTATTGCCACATTAAAAGAAATGAAAGACATGGGACATGAGTGATGAAAGAGAAGCTAGACGACAGAGATATTCAGCAAAAAGAGAAAGCTATCTGAAAGCTAATTATCCATATCTTTGGGAGAGATGAATAGACATAGGGGAATCATCTGGACCTCTCACACCATTAAGATCAAAGAGTACATCACCTATACCGGAAGAACTAGAGTTGGATGCCACTCCTTCTGTTTTTTGCAAGAAAGATT
Source organism: Takakia lepidozioides (assembly GCA_030704615.1). NCBI lineage: Eukaryota > Viridiplantae > Streptophyta > Takakiopsida > Takakiales > Takakiaceae > Takakia > Takakia lepidozioides. The sequence goes on along the minus strand of CM060732.1, from coordinate 6,805,688 downwards.
AAGGGAATTGGTACAGGAAGAAGATCAATCACGAGGTGAAAGATCTGAGGTACATCCTTGGATAAAAGATTTGACAGAAATCTTTGATAAGAGTTGGCATGGAACACCAAAAGCAGGAACTCCAGTTTCTGAAGCAGAAGGTGAAGAAGGAGAAGAGGATGTGGCAAAGCCAACGGAGAGTTCAAACTCTCCAACACCATTACAGTTGAGTTACATGAGTGAAGAAGAAACCAAGGCCAGAACTTGGAGGTTTAAAACAGAGAGAAGAAATTGAAGAGAGAAGAATATGAAGAAGTAGACCCAACAGCTGAGGTTGAGACTACAACCAGGACATCCCAACCCGTTGGACCTGGATCAAGTGGAGCACTTGGATCACAGGCCAACGAAGGTGTCGGCTCAGGGGGATCAGGCAGGGCTGCCTGGATCTGGCTCTGGGGGGACAGGGAGTGTGGGAAGTAGTGCAACTGAAGCTGGGAATACTGTGAATATCGTGGGGCCAGAAGCAGGGAGTGCTCAAGGGCCACCACTTGGTGGAAGATCCACCACAAAAACAACAGGTCCAGAAGGACCAGCACCAGCAAGGGTGCCAGCACCTGTCAGTGGGCAGAAGGTAGGGCCACAGATGGCGTTACAACCAACACGGGCAAAACCACCATTTCCAATATATTCAGGAAAAGGGGATCCCGATGTACACATTAGCCAATTTGAGCACATGTGTATAGTGAACATGAGAATGGCGATGATGCCAAGGTGAGATTGTTTCCTTGTTCACTTATCAAGAAAGCAAGTGAATGGTATGCAAGATTCCCTGATAATCATTTCCTAACTGGAATGGCTTGAATACAACATTCGAAATAGGTTCAGGACAAGTAAAACTGAGGATGAAGTGTATGGAAGTTTACAACAGCTGAAGCAGAAGAAGCATGAACTGTTGAAGAGTATATGGAGAAGATGGAATTGATGATGAAAAAGCTGGCTGCAGTACCAGCACCCGGTTTACAGAAGACTTGGTTTGTGAGTGGACTAAGACCAGAGTTGCAAAAGAAAGTGGATATGTTACCCCATAATACAGTGGAGGAGGCATTTGAAACTGGCGAACAGAATTGAGCAATTGGGAATGCTCAGGAGAGAGAAAAAAGAAGATGAGGACTCTGAGGATGAGTCAGATGAAGAAGAAGAGCAAGAACTAAAAGGAAGAGTAAGAGAAAGGAGAGTTGAAGAGGGATAACTATGAAAAAAAATTGGAAGAAATCTTGAAGAAGTATGCCACAGAGGGCTGCAACACATTGGAGGAAGGGTGTATGGTGTGCAAAGTGCCAGAATGAAGGCCATACCACCACAGAATGCCACATGAAGGAGGAGAAAAACATGTACTATCTGTAAAAATGGATAACCATTCTACTGAGAATTGTTACTACAACAGAAGGACAGCTGCAAGAGAACCTAGGCAAGTAAGGGTGCATCAGGTGCAGCCCAGCCAAGAAGAAACAATGATCAGGACCACTATGGTAGGTCTGGTGGTTTATACAATGGCATGGAAGGGAGAGGTAATTCAAGAGGGAATTACCAAGGAAATTCCAGAGGCAACTATCAGGGTAATCCAAGGGGGAATTACCAGCCCGGGAATCAGGATTATAGAAATAATCCAGAAGAACAGACCAAGGGCGAGGACCCAATGGTGAAGAGCTATGTTACTATGTAATCAGCCAGGACATCGCAAGGCAGCCTGTTCATTCTGGATAAGACACCAGAATGAGATGAGAGCTCCTGTGAATGAGGGCCCAGTGGTGGCAGCTCACATGGTTAGGCCATGTGTTGTACCAGAAAGTAATACAATGATAGTAACAAGAAGTAAAGCCAAACTAATACCTCCAGTAGAAGAGGAAGAAGATGATAATGGAAGTGGCAATGATATGCCTGAAGATGAAGAGACTTGGAAAGATGAGAAGGAACTGCACAAGGAAGTGGCAGATACTATAAGGAAATGCAGAAGAGTACTGATATTCCTGTGGCAGATTTCTCTGATTCTGATGGAGAAGAAGAAGGGAGTGAGGAAGAAGGAAAAAAAAAGATGCAGACATGCAAAGTAATGAAGAGACTTTGGCTGAAGTAATATGCCAAAACCAAGTAAATTTACCATTGGACAGCTATTAGCCGTGGCACCTTATTGTAGGCACAGGCTGTATCAAGCAATCAATCGATTGCCCAAGAGACAGGAAACAAAGACCTGAACAACAAGGTGACCAGTTATAATGTGTGAAAGCCGGAAGGGCGAGAGAAACAGTCATGGACTTTGATGATTCTATGCCAGATCCAATTGAGAATTGGAAGCACAGAACTAACTGAAGTAGTACTGATAGATGGTGGTTCTGGAGTAAATATCATGATAGACCAATTAAGGAAGAAGCTTGGTCTAAGTAACATGAAACCAGCCCCATTTACAGTAACAATGGCAGTAAAGAAGGGTACAGCCATTGGGATTAATAAGAGGAGTTAAGATAAGATACAGAAAAATGCTCTTTATGATCACAGTAACTGTATTAAAAATGGATGAAGTCATGGAGGCTTACTCCTATTATTGGGACGTCCGTGGCTGAAACAGGCCAGGGTATTCCATGACTGGAATCTCAGTTACTAACCGTGATAATGGGATACACGAGATACAAATTACACAAAGAAATCTAGTAGAGATTACCTGCTACAAGAAGCCTCGAGGAGTCAGAGGTATGACTGGAAATGAGGACTGGATGAGGAGCAGGAAGCTTACCCTATTTGCTGCACACCAGAGTGGGAAGCAGGTTGCAGAAATGCGGCTGGACAAGCCGAAGTTGTTTGAGAGGATCTGCTGTGGTGTAGTGACTAGCAACACAAAGCTTGTTCATCAAACTACAGAGATTGTATTTGCTTGGAGCTATGAGGATCTAAACGGGATACCACCTGAAGTCTGTCAGCATAAGATTGAACTGGAACCAGGGTCAGTACCAACAAGCAGGCGAGGTATAGAATGAATCCCAACTACGCACAGAGGTTGGAGAGAGATAAGAAGTTGGCTGAGGCTAAGTTTATATACCCAATAGAGTATACAACTTGGTTGCGCCCCATTGTTATAGTTCCCAGAAGAATGGCAAAATAAGAGTATTTGAACTATAGAAGCTGAATGCGTGTACGAAGAAATGATCTTTCCCTTTGCCATTCACAGAAGCAGTATAGACCCTGTGGCAGGCCATGAGATGTACTCATTCATGGATGGCTTCAGTGGTTATAATCAAGTGCAAGTGGCGAAGAAGACAAGGGAAACCAGCTTTCATCACAGACTGGGGGGCTTATGCATACAAGGTCATGCCATTTGGACTTTGTAATGCACCAGCGACCTTTCAGAGAGTGATAAGTGAATCTTTTCATGAGTATCTGGATGATTTCATGCAGGCTTTCTTGGATGATTTCAGGTTGTGTACAGCTCTAAGCTGCGCCAGTCTATGCCTAATTGGAGGGTGCTATTCACTTTGTCAGTTAGGACAATAGTATACGTCTGCCCACAGGTATTGATCCGGCGCCGTTTTACAGGGAGTAGCCTC